>CAUYON010164105.1:0-16294 GCA_963573935.1 Arctocebus calabarensis | reverse complement strand
TGGCGGGTTCGAATTCAGCCCCAGGACCTGCCAAACAACAATGACGGCTGCAACCAAAAAATGGCCGGGCGTTGTGGCGATTGCCTGTGGTCCCAGCTACTTGGGAGGCAGAGGCAGGAGACTCGCTTGAGCCCAGGAATTGGAGGTTGCTGTGAGCTGTGATGCCATGGCACTCTACCCAGGGGCGACAGCTTGAGGCTCTGTCTCAAAAAAAAAAAAAAAAAGAAAGAAAATATCAGTGCAAGCAATGTTAAATGAGTCACAACTGCTTTTCTCAAAGAACTGAATTAGGTGTGAAACACACCCAGTTCACAGTGTTATTCATACTGCAAACACTCACTAGAGCAGATGACTCTCAAGTCTGCCTCTGGCTTTGACCTCAAGCAGGACTATAGTGGAAGTCTCAAAGCCGTCTCCACGTTCTCTGTCCCGTTTATCCTCCTCACTGCAGCCCAAACTGCTTTCCATGATCAAACTGCATTCCTGCTCTAAGGCTCTCTCTAGCTCCCCAACAGTTAGTGACTAAACTCCTCAGCGTGGCGATCGAAACCCCAGGAGTTCAGTCCCCACATACTCTCTAGACCTTTTCTCCAGCCACATCCAATTGCAAACTGTCCCCAGAACACCCTGGGCCTCCTGGCCTCAAGACCTTTGTTTAAGTTGCTCCTTCAGCCTGGGATGGCTCCTTCCCCCTACCTGGCAGTCAAAGTCTTCCCAAACTTCCCTCCAATTCCATCCCCTCCGAGAAGAAATGGCAGTGACCTTCCACTCTCCAAGGGTCCCTGCCTCATGCCCAATTTATCACAGTAACGCCCTGCTCCTCGGGGAGGGCTATTTGGGAACGTGTAGCTCCCCTCCCAGATCTCAAGCCCTTGGACAGCCCCAACCGAGTCCTTCTTTGTTTTCCCCATGCCACCCGGCACAGGACTCAAGGAGACAGTGAACTGAGTGAACTGCGGGAAGCGAGGTGACTAACACGCATACACTGACACGCAGCTCCTGCCTGTGACACCCCACTTCCGTGTACTTACGGTTCCCACAGTTGAGACCACCAAGGCCGAACGGGCAACTGCAAGTTAAGAAAGAAAGAAAGAAAAAAATCTCAAAAGAAATAACAAGCAAGTTACCCAAATAATTTCTAAATAAGATCTGTAAGAAATTCGTCAGAGTATGTGAACACTGCCTACCTCAAACAGGTCTCGTTTTCAAGCCTATATCCATCTTCACAGGCTGAAAGAAGAAAAGCAAAGCCATGAATGTGTCTATTTACCTCTCATGGCCCAAACTCTCAGTTAAATTAAAAGCCAGCCACCCTAAAGTCTGTAAGAATATTCTAGAACCAGAAGACTGCAAACAGCTTTAGACTTATCTATAACTTGACCTAAATACTGTTGCCAGCTCAACTCTTAACATTAGCGAGAAACTTTTCTTAGCTTCTTTGTAGCTCTCAATTTCCTAGCTATAAAAAGACGATAATAAACACCTATTGCTGTTTCTTGGAGGGGATTAAGGTAAAATAAGGCAAGCAACTGGCTTAGCATAGGCCTGGCACATGACAACTGCTAAATACATGTTTGTAGCTGTAGTTACTATCTGACAAATACAATTCTTTTTGTAAGTTCTCTACAGATGAAGAATGTCACCTGGAGAATATTTGTCTATACACACTAAGACAAATGCTTCACCTTCTTTACTGTAAAGCAATGCTTTAACCTGACCTTGGCCCCCCACTACAGGGAGGTGGGAACTGTGGGTGACAGACACCCTCTGGTGCATGGTGCCGGTGGGTGCCCAGAATTTCATCAGAAAATGCTGTGTAGGGTTCTGGACATATCTAGACGTGTGCTAATGGGCCCTTTGCCTACACAACTTTGAATGCTCTGACAGTGCTGCTCCTGGAACACCGCTCACTGAAGCACAGCCTTTCCCCGGGATCAGCAGTTCCCAAATTTATTCGATCACAGAACATTTTCTACACTATGATAAGAGGACAGAAGACCATGAGCTATAATGCGTACTTGGATAAAAGCAGACAATGGAAAACGGCCTCACAAATTCTTTGCTGCAAGGAATGAGAATTTGATTCAGGATTAATGTACGACATACATTGCATAAAAGATCATAGATGAGAAGGGGCCCAGAGCATGGAGCACAATCCCTGCACAGATGGCAAATACAGCACAGCTGGCCCTGAGGGCCAGCAGCATGTGTGGCTGGGGGTGAGCTGGGGATGGACTCCCTGAGTCTCTCACAGACTTTCTGGAGTTTCCTGTTACAGATTTGTGCGTGATAATATTCCCCATGGAGATGTGTCTATTTCTTTTTTTCTTTTTCTTTCTTTTTTTTTTTTGAGACAGAGCCTCAAGCTGTCACCCTGGATAGAGTGCCGTGGCATCACAGCTCACAGCAACCTCCAATTCCTGGGCCCAAGCAAGTCTCTTGCCTTTGCCTCCCAAGTAGCTGGGACTACAGGCGCCCGCCACAACGCCCGGCCATTTTTTGGTTGCAGCTGTCATTGTTGTTTGGCAGCCCCGGGCTGGATTCGAACCCACCAGCTCACCTATATGTGGCTGGCGCCTTAGCCTGTTGAGCCACAGGCGCTGAGCCATGGAGATGAGTTTAATATTCCTCCTCATTTCTTAATGTTAGAAGCGAGACATTTCTGGCATTAGCTTTTGTTATAGGCTATCTATTAACATATCATGCAACATAGTTTGGAAAACACTGTTCTAAATGATCCATAGTTTATCTTACTGCAGATGGTCACATAGCTGTGAATCTGGACTGCACTGTTTTGGCTCCACGGAATCACTTTTCCTGAGCTGCACACTCTTATATTATACTAAGTACTACTTAACACACGTGCAAGCAGTGGACATGGGACAGTCCCTACTGTGTTACTGCAGGTTGTCACAGACCACGCTGCCACAGTACCACTCAATAACCTCTTGACAAGGACACCCCAGGGAAAAGTCTCTTGGGCCAAGTGCCTGGAAAGACAGGGATGCTCCCCAACAAGTGCCCTTTATTTTATGGACCCCGACTGTCTTTAGAATTGTGTTTTTCTCTGCCTGTTTCCAGGAAGCTCAGAACTTGCATGAGTGGCTTGCCCTCAGCAAACACACAGGAACTTGTGGGTTTTCTATGCATTCACTTTCCTTCTGGCCTCAACAAAATGGTCAGCTTATTTGCCCTTCAACTCAATTTACCTTTTAAGTATTTTAAAATGTTACTTTACTATGTGGATTTTCATGAGGTGCTTCAAATCCTTTATGCAACAGAGTAGAGCACAGTCATATATCATTCAGGGAAATGCCCCCTCTCCCGATCTTTGATACCTTCGAATTCTCTGCTAGACTTCGTTGGGTGGGGTCTTCTCTAGGGGACCAGCTGAGCGCTCCTGCCTCTCCCTGACAGGCAAGTAAAGCACCACATCTCCACAATCTTCCTCCCTTCCTCCTCCCTGTGTGGCTTTGCTTTATGCTCTCGCAGGGTCATGGGAGTGGGGGACGCCACCCCAGGAAGGTCCATGGATGCCCCGGGCTGCAAGGCAGCTACCCAGGGACTGCCCTACAGTCTCCAGTGACTCATCGCCACCCATCTCAGCACCAAGGCAGGCTGATGTCACACCAATTTGTTCTATTCTGAACACTTCTTCCTGGAAATGTTTTTATATCAAATCTACCCACCCAACGTCAGCTCTCATCTGCTGGTGGGATAGTTCCACTCTCTGGCTGTCATCCAGCCAGACACAGGGTCCATCTGTTGTCCTGCCTATGGGCTGATGGGTCGGGCTGTTTTCATTTGATCTCTGGTGTGATGTAATGATGTTTCTCTCTTTTAAATGGACTCATGCAGTCATTCCTCCACAGCTGAATGCTACTGTGTGCCTAGTGCTATTCTAGGGAAGCGCCGTCAGGGAGGAGCTCTTGCGCCCTGTCCCCCGAGGAGCCACTTCTCACCTCACTCACCCCAGAGGGACTCTGGCCACAGAGCACTGAGGATGAAATGACTGTGGCAGCAGCCGGCACGTAGGCCAGACTGTGCTTCCCTGCTGCTGAGACCCAAGTAAATCCAAGCCTTCTGAACTTAAAAAAATAATAATAACAGGTACATAGTGGCATAGTAAAAGCTTCATGTTCCCTCAGAAGACTAAGTCCAAACACACTAATCTTTTCCTGTCCTATTTGCAGCTCCATAATCCATTTGTTCATTCAATAGACGTCAGTTGAACACTGCAATGTGTTAAGTGCTATTCTGGACATGGCTCCGCCTGCTCTCAAGCACTAGCAGTCTGGTGAGAGAGACAGGCACAAACCGAGTGTCAGAAGTCCTCCTGATGATGCCTGATGCAATGGGCAGAACACCTCCCTTATTTTTTGTTTTCTTCTTGAGACAGAGCCTCAAGCTGTCGCCCTGGGTAGAGTGCCTTGGCGTCACAGCTCACAGCAACCTCCAACTCCTGGGCTTAAGCGATTCTCTTGCCTCGGCCTCCAAAATAGCTGGGACTACAGGTGCCCATCACAACGCCTAGGTATTTTTTGGTTGTAGCTGTCATTGTTGTTTGGCAGGTCAAGGCTGGATTCAAAGCTACTAGCTCTGGTGTTATGCGTCTGGTGCCTTAGCCGCTTGAGCTACAGGTGCCAAACCCTACTTTAATCTTGTATGTAGCTTCAACAATCTGGCAAAGACATTTTATGTGAGGCAGCAAACACGTGGGTGTACGTGTGTATGTACAACAGAAAACAATATAGAGACCACTAATACATAAACATAGACAAACACCTTTATCCTCTACTTACACAGAGGACTGAGCTCAGGTTTGAGGTGTCCAAAAAGAATATTTTAAATATCCCTGTGCTCTAGCACTGATGGCCAGAAGATGTCACTGCTAACCCATCAGAACCCAGCCAATATGGCTGTGGCCCAAGAAGCTCCGGGATTCACTCATCAGAGGCCTGATGGCCGCAAACACTGCTGAGAATGGGTTTTACAGGGCCTTGGCAACAAGCTCAAAACAAGTCAAGGTTTCCTTGTGCTGCTTCTTAGGTCACTCCTTTGTAAACGCATGACACTGCTAGTGACCCTGCCACTGCATTTGGTAAATCTTTGATAGCTCTGCTGTTGCTGCTGCTGGCCTGTAAGTGACACAATTATGAAATCACTAACTTGGAAAGAGAAGGAAGTGGCTCAGGCAGCCAGAAGCACAGGTGGCAGGACCATTCTTGAGGCACCGTCACAGGGGCCACCACAGCACTGTGCCCGTGCTTCTGCCCCCCTTGCCTACCTCTTGCAAGATGCACAGCATCCCAACACCATGAATTTTAGCGCAGTCCCCCTCCCACATGAAGTTGAGTTCAAGACCCCCTCCCTAAGAGGGCAAGAAATACGCTGGACCAGACCAGGCGGGCTGTAATTAGGAAGCACCATCTCTCTGTAGCAATGCAGCAGTCTGGCACAGGGCTGAGAAGTGCCGTGTGCCAGGCATGGGTCAGGACTGATGTCCATCCAGCACACAGAGCTGGCCCACCTCTTCCAAACCCATCAGAGGTCCTGCCTGGAGAGCAGACAGAAGAGCTTCCTCTTTGTAATAAAGCCTGACAACGCCGGAAGGCCTGAAGCTCAGGGTAACAGTGCTGCCCTGAAATGTGTTTTTATCTTAAGACGGAATGAGTCCTCTACTGGGAAGTCCTGACAGAAATGCATGTCACCCTGCCCCCGTGGGTGATTGTTACTCAGATTCCAGTAACATTCAGTGACATCTGTCACCAGAAAGGTGTTGACCGAGCAGGAAAACTGTGCCATCCGCATTCAGGTGGGAGGCAATGCTTAAAGCCACACGGCCTTTATGTGGCTGGTTTTTCTGGTGGTCACAGATTGCAGCCGTCTTCTGTAAGCCAGGGCACAGTGCTCTGGATCCAAATTGATCTCACTTTAAGGCAGTATTCTGGGACTAAATTTATTGAGCAGTTGGAGCAGTTCCTTCGACAGAAGGAACCTAAGCCTTACCTAAAAGATTAAAGAATTAGATTTCTACTCTCAAGTACTTGATGAAACCTTTAAAACTACCACTAATTGGGCCAGGCGCAGTGGCTCACGCCTGTAATCCCAGCACTCTGGGAGGCTGAGGTGGGCAGATTGCTTGAGTTCAGGAGTTTAAGACCAGCCTGAGCAAGAGCAAGACCCCCATCTCTAAAAACAGCTGGGCATTGTGGCGGGCACCTGTAGTCCCAGCTACTTGGGAGCTGAGGCAAGAGAATCACTTGAGCCCAAGAGTTTAAGGTTGCTGTGACCTGTGACACCACGGCACTCAACCCCAGGGTGACTGAGTGAGATTCTGTCTTAAAAAAAAAAAACAATTAAAAAAAAAACTATAATTCCTTACTTGAAAAGCAGCCTCGGTAAAATGAAGCAAAAATGCGAACAGCTTACAAAGTACCTCCAGATGCCTTCTTTAACTCTTAAAATAACCAATGGGGTACCATTATAACCATTTTAGAGAGGAGGAAACCGAGGCTCAGAGAAACCAAGTGACTTGCCCGAGATGATACATGATCATCAGTAAGGCAGAGCTGGGCTCTGACGTGGGGCATCTGAGCCTTGGGCAAAAACACTGTCTACTGAGCCACAGCTGCCTCACCAAGATAGAGGCCTGACTCCATGCTTGTATTTCCACTTTAAAAGATTAGCAGGCAATAGATAAAATGTGGGGAATTGAAATAATACTTTTTCTAATTTCCTCTTAAGTAAAAAAAGAAAAGGCTTTTCTACCACAGGCATTCCATTCTCTTTTCTTTTCCTTTGATCAGCCAGACCTGCATTCATCAGTCAGAAATAATGCTGTTATTCCAAGGAGATAATGTAACTCAACCCTGCTATGAACAAGATAAGGAGAACCAGTTACTACCCGCTGCCCCCCCCACCCCCCCGGAGAAGAAAGAGAGCATTGGACAGAGTGCAGAACCACGGGGGAACGGGTGAACCTGTGGCTACCTCGGCAGGAGTGATCCATCTTGTTGAACTGGAAGTAGCCTGCCTTGCACTGGCACAGGGCCACGCCGTCCAGGTCAGTGCAGACGGAGGTCTCTCTGTCACACTCAGGGCTCTTCCGCTTGCACAAGCTGCCCGCTAGAGTGGAAACACAGGCAGTGAAACAAACAAAACCTCCTCCACCTGAAACCTTAAGACACATGAATTTTCTAGTTCCAGAGGCTCTGAGAACAGTTTTCCCCAACGTCCTCTGAGATCCCCATTCCGCACTGCCGTCTACCACCCTCGCCCTGGTCAGCCCCAGTGCCTACTGACTGTCCACAGGTACTCCCCCTCCCATCATGGAAAACAGCCTTGCAGCGCTCCACCAGCTGAGAAACCAGACTGGGAGGAACAGGGCACTGTCCCCTCCTCGGACACTGGCTGCAAACACCGCCCTGGACGGTGTGCTGTCTCCTGTGCTCCCACACAAAAGGACAGCAGGGGAGACCAGCAAAAACCCAGGGCATATAATGATACTCTTAGGAAGCCGAGAGATGGACCAAGAAAAACTCGAGCCGGCCAGACCCATCTCTAGTGGAAGTGTGTCTCAGCTCTGTGCATCTGCAGAGCCTGTGGGACCCCGCCGCACTGCTTGTGGCAAGTAGCTTGCTTATTAGGAGGTGGGTGTGATTAAGGCTGTAGTGTGATTATCTGGCTGAGCCCTCCCTACACTGATGGCTTCCAGAGACTTCTTTATCTCTGCCTCTTCAGTGGTTTGCACAGAGACCGGCTGGTACGCATGTCAACCTCTAGTCACTAGGAAACTGTCAAGAGAAAAAGAGGCGGGCAGAGAGGGAGCCCAGCCTTCTGCCCTGCTACCTTGTTCATTTCATGGGTGAGAAAGAATCATTTCACTAGTATCAAAAAGCAATCACTGCTGGGCACATGGCTCTCTAGAAGAGGTATACGGCAGACACAATGAGGGTACACATCACCATCTAAGACAGGCCGGACATGTAAATGGAATACACGGCAACAGAACAAAAACGTGAGACCGATCAGATAGTGAACTTGTTTACACCCAAGCCCAGGGTAGAGAAAGACAGGCCTCTGCTGCTGGGAGGGCAGAGCAGTTCGGGATGGGGAGACAGGTGACAGGGCAGAGCCACGTGTCTGTCCCGCGTTGAGGAATGAGGCCGATTTCCTAGGCACAGCTCCCTTCCCCCACCTTAAGGAAGACATCAGCCTATTCAGAAACCAAGAGCCACCTCTTAACAGTGCAAAACTGTCCCTCGTAGAGGGGCTCTGGCAATGCGAGCTGTCGTCCCTCACAGGGCCCTGGCACGTACCCCCTTTTGTGCGTTCTGAGAGCTGATGGGGAGTCTCGTCACAGGAGGTTAAGCTTAGGACACAACTTCAGTTCTCAACGCTGAATTTCCTGCCTTTCTAAGTGGAAACTGGCATGCTAAATCAGAACTCCATTTGTGTGTGTGTGACGGAATTTCCTTTGTTTATTATAAAAAGTTTGTATTTAGGGGCAAAATTAAAAATGGAAAATCTCACCAGGCAAACACTGTAAAGACAGCATCCGGGAGGTAAAGAACTTCCACAATCCCTCAGGTAAACTCTTCGAAGGCTTTGCTAGTCCACAAGCCTTAATATAAAGAAATACCTCTAGGGCAAAACCTGTCCAGACTGACACCAGCCTTGTCCAGTGCCCAGCCTGAGTTGCCTGGTCTGATTAGATATTTTCTGGAAGCCAATCTCACGTTTTCCTTCCGTTCTGCTGATAAACCCAGCCTGCTGGCAAATACTAACCTCTCTACTGAAGCAACAGCCCTTTCCTGCCCAGAAGCACATCCATGCGAGGATGTGAAGTCTGGCCTTCCCTCTGCAATGGAGGAGCTGCTGCCCTAAACACTCCCAAAGACCATTTTATATGTCTATCCAACAGAAGCACATACAATCCCATTTTCACGATAAGCCTGGCGATGTGATTTTTCTAGTTCTTAGA
The DNA here is from genome assembly GCA_963573935.1 of Arctocebus calabarensis. Classification (NCBI taxonomy): domain Eukaryota; kingdom Metazoa; phylum Chordata; class Mammalia; order Primates; family Lorisidae; genus Arctocebus; species Arctocebus calabarensis. The sequence continues at coordinate 7,308 of CAUYON010164105.1, read as the reverse complement.
AAAATTCTTAGATTTTTAGATTTTTGTAGTTCCCATGGTCTTTCCTGGGCATAACATCCACCAAACAATGAGAATCTAAATAAATCTAAAGCCGAGACATTCCCGGGGGGATTTCCAAACACTGTAAACCCCCGGAGACTCTGAGAGTGTAGTTCTTTAAAAGGCGAGGAAGTGGACCTTTGTGAATGGAAGGAGGCAACCCCAGAGGAGCCCGTGCTGCAAACACCCCAAGAAGCTGCCACCTTGCTACCACTCCAAAAGTTTGAGAGAGACAAGGCTGGGTATGGGCAAAATCTGGAGAACTGGCAGGAAAAGCAGGGAAGTGAGCCTGATTCCAGCCAACATGTGCAGCTGCAGGAGAAGTAAAAACAGGGACCCCAGGAGCTAGTGGGGATGACAGGAGCAGTGTTCCCATAAGCCACACCCAAGCAGTCTGAAACATGAAGGTCTGAGGATGGGCAGGGTGGCTCTGAATCCACATATCTGGTTACTTGATTTGCAAGGCACAAATGCATTTACAAAAACCTAGCCTGGTACATTGCTGATCACATAGAAGGTACTCCATACTGAGTGAATTGAAAGGTACCCTTCCTACATCACTGCGAAGGAAAAACGGGCACCCTTGAATCACTGGCAAGAAAAACACAAAAATAAAACCCAGGAGCCTCTCAGTTTTCAGCACAATATAATGGAACATGAACTTTCTAATTAACTCCCCAATCAACAGAGCTTCAACTACAGAAAGTTTTGCTCTTTTATTATTTTTTCAAATAAGTAGCCCTTAAATGGACCAATCTCCAGCATTTATCCCAGAGTGAAAGGTTAACTATCTGCCTCCCAAGCTCTGCAACACACAGGCCTGCTCAAGGAAGCTTTCTGGACCAGTGTGGTTCCAAACCCCGACCACTGGGAGCGTCACAGATGTACTAGCAGACACAGCACCCAAACCTGATACCTCCAACTTATATCCAACATCTGGACGCCAGATGGGGAGGCTCAGACTAGATCCTACATCCTTTGCCAGCCAGTTGTGTAGTAAAATGAGAGAACTTTGATCACTTATGATGTAGCAACTGGGACAAGCCTCCCTTGCAAAGAAATGTTTTGGATTTGAGTGCAGTCTTCCCATCCTAGAGGCCAGCTTCCCCTCCAAGACCCAAATGTGCTTTCTGAATTTGTTGTCTCTAATACATCCTCACCTGCCTCACACTAGATGCACACAGAAGCTTCTGACTAAACAGACAAAGCAAGACAGGAAAGGAAAATCTTCATTAGCCACAGTGAGCGTTCTGACCCACCTTCGTCTAGTTTTGATTCTGTGCATTTATAATAAACAAACAAGCAAACTAAAAACACTATAGTTTGCACCTGCTTTTTTACTTAATAGTATATCAGGATAAAGTTCATTGACAAGCCTATACATTCTGCGTGTGCATTTCTATCTCCCCAAAGGAAGCAAGAACTTCTCAAGGGAAAGCAGAGGGATCTCTGCTTTGTTACATCAGCCCTCCTCCTCCCACACCAACACAGGAGATATGAAATTGAAGGGGCCTCATGCCAAGGACCAGGTGCCTCAGGGCTGTACGTGGTCAGGATTCTGTGTGTTGTGTGTGTGTGTGTATGCACGTGCACAAGACCCAAAGTGTGTACACACAAAGACCCTTTGCTTAACACCCATTCCAAGATAAGCTCTGTGGTGCACTCTCCTGGGCCTGAGCCCGGGTTGCCATACATTTCCATCCTAGGGCTGTATCTAACTAGATGGGCACAGTCCTCCCAGAGGGCCTTTCTCTTACCTCTAAAGATCCGTTTCTGAGATCCCAAGAGCTGGCAGACCTCAGCAGAGGATCTGCAGGTATTGACACATTTCTGTATCCCATCAGCCAGGTCAAACAGTGTCACATTGGAGGCCATGGAAAAGGTTGTTTGCAGTGAGATCACCACCACGTTGGACTCCCTACAGGCAAAGTGTGTGGGCTTTTTAATGGTCTTACAATGACACGTGAGTCCTGGAGCTTTTGGAAAATGAGTGTCATCACCATTCTCCAGTGAGAGCCTGGGAGAGCATGAAGGTCCAGTGACCTTGGCCCTGGGTCACCCAGTGGCTTGATCAAAACAGGGCCCGGTTTTGTTGCCATCAACCATGTCAGAACAGCCTCCCCTTTCTATACACTGGCTCACAAACAAATGTAATTCTATTACTTACCTAGAAGCATGAACTGTGGATCGGACATAGCCAGGTAACGTGGAAAAACACACATTTAACTGAAAGGAAAAACAAGTCTGTGGTTAACTGTGAGTTAGACAACAGACTTAGACCTAGAACCAAGATTTCCTCTTTTCAGGATAAAATAGGCATTTTCCAGCCATCAAGTTATCAGCAGGCAGCTTTACACAGAAGTAGCTGTCCTTTTCTTGTTCTCCTCTTAAAGGCCTTTCTGTTGTTCTGTGAGTACAAAGGGAAAGAGGCAGAGAGTAAATCAGTGGAGAAAATCTTGGCAGGAAATGATGTTCAGAACGGCACCCTTGGATGCAAAACATCTTCAAAGGAGTAGATCTCTTCGAAGGCCCAGGATAGCAAAAAACTCAGAGGCAACTGTTTATTTAGACTCTGCATAGTGAACAAGCTTTGCTGAAAAGGTTCAGCTCCTCTCAGCTCCCCCGGATCTAACAGGCCCTATAGAGACCCCTCACAATCTACCATGAGTTGACCTAACTCAAAGACAGGTTTTCTTCAAAAAGGCTATCCGTGAAAAATCACATTACATGGTCAACAGCCCTTTAGTTGAGGGCAAATTAAGAGCCACTGTCCCCGTGTTTGCCTTGTGCCCTCAGCAAATGCAGAAAATCCCTCTACAGCCCAAAACATCATGCCTGCTTCGCTGTTTCCCTCCATACTGAGGGTCCTTTTATGGAGCAGAGGGTCTCGATACCTCGCTCAATGCAGACCCGCCTGTCTCCAAAGCCTGCGTCTCAGAGACATTCCACTCTCCAGAAGACAGAGATGAACATGAGATGTTACCAAACTCTTTTTGGTTTTGTATGAATTGTTGTATAATCTAATGGCAAAGACTTATTACTGTTGTTTTATTAGTAACTTGTTTTTCTGGTACTGATAAAAAGAGTAATATCTTGGGAAAGACCTTTTATGTGGCTTTCCCAGACACTGTTCAAATCTTCCGTTTCTTGAGGACAGGTGTATCAGTTCACCCATACATTACACATTGATAGTGGGTCAAAAATAACAAGTCAGATAAGTCATCAGGTCCTGTGCAGCAGGAAGGACTGCACCTCTGTGCTACTACCTGAGAAGGGAAGATCTACTCCTCACCGCAGGACCAAGGGGCAGCGTGGTGGCGTGACAAGGTGAGGGTGTAGGGTGGGATTAGGAGATATGTTAAATTCCGCTGTCTAGTAAAGACTTCTACCTTGCCCAAGGAGAAGTCAGGCCTTTGAGCTTGGCTCCTGAGAGGTAATCTCTACGCCCTCAGAACGTCCTGCCTAATAGAAATGTCTGTTTATCCGGAGGTCCTGGGCTATGCCAGAGAGTCTAATGATGTGATTTACGGTGGAGGCTTTGGGTAACATGCAATCAGCTCCACCTGTACGGGGCTGGAGACAGGTCAGCCATATGGGCAGTCAGCCATGTCTGTGATGGAGCCCCCTGTAGAGGCCGAGGCTTGGGGGAGCTTTGGTGGGTGGCAACTCTCATGCATATTGCCATACACTGGGGCCTAGAGGAGCTGACAGTCTGTGACTCCACAGGCAAAGGACAACTGGAAACTCTGCATCTGAGATCCTCCCGACTCTGCTGCATGCGCCTCTTTCCTGGGCTGATTTTAACCTGCAGACTTTCACTGTTATAAGACAACACCACCCATCTAACAGTTTTCCATATCTTCTGCTACTTCTCCTAGTGCCTTACTGAAACTGAGATGGTCCTGGGGATCTCCAAGAAATTGAATTAGAATTTGTATTTTACACAAATAAAATTCATGGTCCTGTAGAAATGGACAGTTCTTGCATAATAAACTAATTCTTACCCATAAAGAACAAGTAAAATGGAAACCAGAAACCAATTCATTTCTCAATTTTCTGAACACCAAATCTCTGACTCAGGTCTCAATGGAGAAGCAAAACTGATTAACTGTGCTTCGTTTTTACCTCTCCTCTCTTCCTCTCCATTTTTCTTTTTGTTTTTTAATTTTCTGATAAAATGCAGGAAAAGAGGCCCTTTGATAATCTAGTCAAACTAGATTCTGAAACTCTATGAATTCTCAAACTCTAGATAATCAGAATTAACTCTTACACCTTTGGCATTCCCTTGAGGAAAAAAAAGAGTATCATTCTCCCCAGTCTCTGAAACAGAAGGAAAAAAATCACATAGCATATCAACAACAGATGGGGTCAGGAGGACTTTCTGGATCTTTCCTCTTCACCAATAGTATTGGTGCATTTCATTTATGTATCTCTGACTTGGAGTTTGCATGTGGAAAAAAACACACCAAGTCACAAATAAAGACACATGTGAGGACACCATTAAACAAACACTTCTATTGGGCATCACTAGTTGTCAATACCTCTCTTCTATTTCCAAAAGGCTCTTTATTTTACCCTGAAGTTACCCTTCCAAACATAATAAAAGTGAAGAGTCCCAGAGATACAGTTGACCCTTAGGCGGTCCTCAACCTGGGAGAAATCTGTTGTAGAAAGCGAAGGACCAGCATGAAGATGCCTTTCGGGAAACCTACCGTTTTGGTGATCTCATTTTCAACGTCTTGTAGATCGGAATGTTTTTCCACAGTAGTATTAAGAAAAGTTCTCTTTAATTTAAACTCTGTCACGAAGGTTCTAACTGAAAATGAAAATGTAGCCCGTTAGACCACAGGACAGATGAAACTACTTTAGGCTGTGTGTCTGCAAACCTCTGGAGTATCCAGCCTCACTTGCCCTCACAGGACAACTTCTGTGGTTTCCTTCTCTCTGAGGCCGGAGTCCGTCTCTCTCTCTTCTACGGTTTTCTCTAGAAAAGGGAGTATTAAGGCTTGGTGCCCACAGCTCAGTGGTTAAGGTGCCAGCCACATACCCTGAGGTTGGCGGGTACCAACACGGCCCGGGGCTGTTAAACAACAATGACAACTACAACAACAACAAAAATAGCTGGGCGTATGGAAGGTAGTCCCAGCTACTTGGGAGGCTGAGGTAAGAGAATCGCTTAAGCCCAAGAGTTTGAGGTTGCTGTGAGCTGTGACACCATGGCACTCTACCAAGGACGCTGTCCCAAAAAAAAGAAGTGAGTATTTACTGGGTTGAAAGCTTAGACTGAGTAAACCTTTAGAGGAAAGACTCCAAAGTCTTTTCCATATGTGTAAGGCCTGCTAAGAGATGGAGTCTTCTTTTTTGTTCTGAGACAGTCTCACTCCATCACCCTGGGTAGAGTGCTGTAGCATCATGGCTCACAGCAACCTAAAACTCTTAGACTCAGAGAACCTCCTGCCTCAGCCTCCAAAGTAGCTGGGACCATAGGCACCCACCACAATGCTTAGTTTTTCTATTTTTAGTAGAGACAGGGTCTTACTCTTGCTCAGACTAGTCTCGAACTCCTGGCTCAAGTGACCCTCGGCCTCCCAGAGTGCTAGGATTACAGAGACAGAGTCTCACTCTATCTTGGTAGAGTGCTATGGCATCACACAGCTCACAGCAACCTCCAACTCCTAGGCTTAGGCAATTCTCTTGCCTCAGCCTCCAGAGCAGCTGGGACTATAGGTGCCCGCCACAACGCCCAGTTATTTTTGTTGCAGTTTGGAGGGGGCCAGGTTTGAACCCGCCACCCTCGGTATATGGGGCCGGTGCCCTACCCACTGTGCCATAGGCGCCGCCCGAGTCTGATATTCTAAGGACTATTGGAGGTTTTGGGAAAGGTGCTAGACACTTGTAGTGGGCCCATACTCCCGGGGCTGCCAGACTCGTGAGTATAAACCGTGGAATGAAAACAACCCATATTCAAGATGCTGTTAGGTTCACAAATGAAAGAAAGCAGCCCCATTGTCAGAGCCCATTTCACTCATAAAATGAAATCCTAGTTAACACCAATTTGTGCTATTGGGTCTGGGGGACTGGGACTCTCAAATGCAAAGACAACCAAAAATTAGTGCGACACACTTTTTATCTGCCTCTTATCTTCCTTTATATTAAATTCTTATCTTCCCCTCTGGACAGAAAAAAAAAAAACAAAAACTCAAAACACAGGTCCATGGAGCTACTCTTTCATGAAAAGTTTGCATTCTGAACTAAGAAAAACGCCTGCAAATGAGTGAGGGAAAACATTTAACATCTTACACTTACTGTCTAAAGCCCTTAATCCTTATTTAACATCTTTTTGCTTGTTCTACAGTTCAGTGAAGCCAGCTGCTTAGGATTCTTTCCGAGCAGTAGGGAGTTCTTTGAAAACATTCTTGGCCAAATGAAAGCATGCTTAATTTGCATATTCCTCTGATGTTTATGAACAATCAAGCTAAATGACTTGAAAAGGGACCGATGATTGTTAATGCAATAGAACTGCTCTCATGATCCCTGCTACCTGTGGGATGCTCACACTGGCTCCCAGAACAGCCGCCCTGCTCCTCCATTTTTGCATCTCACATGTCTGAGTTTATACTCAGACTCTGTATAGAAACATGAATTGTAAATGTCATCAGGTACACAGATCTCCTCTGGATCAGGACAGCAAATGTGTGGCCTCTGCTTTTAGATGTATTGGCCTCCTTCCCCCAAATGTCTGCACTCTCCAAGGTAGGAATTTTTTGTTTGTTTTTTAAAGACATGATTTACCCCTTCATATCTGCTGTTTGGCTTTAAGTTGGATTTTCACTTCACATGTACCTGTTGATTTCTCTATCTTAATGATTTTTTTTGAAAGATCTATAATTATTATTTTTATATTTGGCAAATTATTGCTTTCAGTCTTGGTCCAAGAGCTTGAAGACTAATGTTAAATGGTACCCCCGTCTGGATAGCTCTTTATCATTTTCAAAGCTTGTTCAAATGTGTGTTTTTTTTTTATTAAGTCGTTTGTACATAGATCATGAATACATTTATGCCATTATGGGATTCAATGTGTTGATTATTTGTACAAATTGGAGTGCTTACATCCTACTAATCAACACAGCCTTCACCTCATTTACTCAATTACAGTGTTAAGATACTTGTGTTCTATACCTGATAGATCCAACTTGTACTTGCAATATGCTCCATAGGTGTGGTCCCCCCACTAACCCTCCATCAACCCACCCCCCTTCCTTCCCCTCC
>CAUYON010164102.1:0-12457 GCA_963573935.1 Arctocebus calabarensis | reverse complement strand
TTTTTTTTTTAATTCATTCATCCACTCTGTATCTTTTAATTGGAGAGTTTAGTCTGTTCACATTCAATACAGTATTGATAGGTAAGGATTTACTACTGCCATATTATTTGATTTCTGGTTGTATCTGGTCCTCTCTTCTTTCCTATCTTCCTTTTTTAAAAATGATTTTCTCCAGTAGTATGTTTTAATTTATTGCCTTTTGTATTTTATGTATCTGTTGTAGGTTTTTTGATTTGCAGTTACCATGAAGCTTATAAAAAAAAATTTTATAGCCAATTATTTTAAGCATTTGACAAGTCTGCTTACAAACACCAAACAAATAACTAAGCGAGTAGAAATCTAACATAAATTCCATGGTTAACTCCACTCTTCCCTTCTTAACTTTTCATTGTTTCCATCTATATCTTTTTCTACTATCTATCTTTCAAACATTTTTTATAGTTATTTTTGTTAGTTTTGTCTTTTAGTCTTGTACTCAAGATATAAGTGATTTATGCACTGCATTTATAGTCATAAATTCTTCTGTAATTGTGTAATTACTATTACAATTGAGTTGTATACCTTCAAATGATCTCTCTCTCTTTCTTTTCTTTTATTTCAGATTGAATAACTCTTTCCAACACAGGTCTGGTGTTGATGAAATCCCTCATTGTTTTTTTGTTTGGGAAAGTCTCTATTTCTCTTTCATATTTATAGAATGTTTTGCAGGATGTAATATTCTAAGGTTAATGTTTGGTCCTTCAGCACTTTGAATGTGTCACACCTCTCTCTTCTGGCCTGTAAGACTTCCACTGAGACATCTGCTGCCAGACATATTGGAGCCCCTTTATGTTATTTATTTTTTTTCTTGCTTCTTGGAGGCTGTTTTCTTTATCTCTGGCATTTGGAAACTTGATTATTACATCCCTCGATGTCGTCTTCTTTGAGTTAAATCTGTTTGGTGTTCTATGATCTTCTGATGCTTAAATAATAGTATCTTCCTCTAAATTTAGAAAGTTTTCTGTTGTTTTTCTTTGTATAAACTGTCAATGCTGATGTTTCTGTCTCTACCTCCTTTCAGCTAGGTAACTCTGTGATATGTCTTTTGAAGCTATTTTCTAGATCTTGTAGGTATACTTCATTCTTTTTTTTCTAATTTTTCTTCTAATTGTGTATTTTCAAATAGACTATCTTTTGGTTCACTCATTCTTCTGCTTGACTCATTCTTTTGTTGAGATACTTTAATGCCTTTCTAAGTTTGTGAATTGAAATTTTCAGCTCCAGAATTTCCTATTACTTTTCTTTTTACTCAGTCTCTTTGTTAAATTTCTCCTATAGGCTTCTAATTTTTCTGTGTGTTGTCTGCAAGTTCTTTGAACTTCTTCAGGAGAGCTATTTTGAATTTTTGGTCTGAAAGGTCACCTGTCTTCATCACTCTGGGATTGATCTCTTGTGTCTTATTTAGTTTGTTTGGTGAGGTCATGTCTCCTTGGATGTTCTTGATGCGTTTGGATATTTGCTGATGCCTGGGTATCAAAGAGCTGGTATTTATTTTAATCTTCATAGTCTGGGCTTGTTTGAACCTTTCTTCAGAAGGCTTTCCAAATATTAAAAAGGGATTGAGTTTTATGATCTAAGTCTTTGGTCACTATAGCCATTTCATTACTAGAGTCACCCCAAGCCCAGTAATGCTATAACTCTTACAGACACCTGGTGGTACTGCTTTGGTGGAGAGTAAAATATGTGAGAACTCCCTGGATTGCCAGGCAATGTCTCTCATTCTCCATGCTGGGCTGCTAGAGTTGGGGGAGGAGTAATGTGGATACTCTCTCATGGCCACTGTAGCTGAGACTGTGCCAGGTCACACTGCTCAGTGTAACCCAAAGCCTGTGGTGACTGTTGCCTGGCTACTGCTGATGTTTATTCAAAGCCCAAGGGTTATTTAGTCAGCAAGTGGTGAATTTTGCCAGGACTGGGTCTTTCCCTTCAGGGCAATGTGTTTCTTTCTTTAGAGTTGTTCTACAAGTGCTGTTTAGGATCTATGTCCTTGAAATAGGGACTTCTGGAGTCTGCTTGGTACTTTATTTTACTATGACTAAACTGGCATGCAATTTGAAAAACACAGTCTTCTGATCTCTTGTCTTTGCTTTCCCCAAGCAGAAGATGACTCTTCCCTGAGCTATACTGCCTGGCATTGGAGGTATGGTGACATAAGCCCTAACTTGGCCTCCCCCTGCTGATGTCTCACTGAGTCACATGTATTACCAGTCCCCAGGCTACTAGCCGGCCGGGCCACACAGATTACCTGAGGACTGCAGCCTTTGTGGCTGGACTGACTATCTTATGAATTTATTCCAGGCCCCAGGCTGCTCCTTGTCAGCTGGCGGTGAGGCCAGCCAGAAGTTAGCTTTCCAGGCAGAAGATTTCCCTCTGGGTTATATGTTTCCTCCATGGGTGTTGGCAGAGTTGTTCCCTGTGCTGTGTGTTCCCCTGTGACAGTGTGGGCCTGGGTTCCATGGAAAAGTCTCACAATCACGTCACTTTCCCTCCCCCAAGCACACAGACCCTTTCTTGACTTTGTTCCCTGGCAGGCCACTGCAGGAGGATTGGGGAGGGGTGGTGTAGGTAACACAAGACTATAATTTATGACTGCCTCAGTGGCTCTTCCCTTGATATAATCTTAAATCCAGGTACAGTGATTGTTCATTAAAAAAAATTTTTTTTTCTGAAGATGCTTTCTTGTGTGGATGGCTGTTGAATTTGGTGTTCATGCAGAAGGCCTGTTGCTGGAGGTTTTTATTTGACCATCTTGGTCCACCAAATCAGTTTAAATCCGTCTCTGAAGATGATTAGGAAGGATCCAAGCTGAGCATTTCACCTTTACCACCCTAGAATCTTTCAGAAGACACTCTGCAGTGGTGTTGTGGGGAGTGAAGGATTCTTCTATTTGTTTTATGTTTTGTGTCAGCTGGTCTACATGTCCCTAAACAGTCCCCTGCCATTTGTCTCTCCAGAGGGAGAACAAATGGCAGAGAAATTAGTTTAGAATTCAGGAAAAAAATACTTCCACACTTGGTAAACAGTAAGAAAAGAAAGGAACAAGTAATATGATTTTTCAAAGGTTAAGTACAGTAACACCTCCCAATTCAGCTTTGCTGGAGAAAGAGCTGCTCCATAAATGAATTTTGAAGAAACACTTTAAACACTAAAAACTGTTTATAAAAACCTATTTTGACTGTTGTAAGATTGGAATCTTTCTAAGATTTATTGCACACTCCCCTGCTTTGCTTTCTGAACCAGAGCTCTCCTGATGTACTCTGTCTCCTTAGAGCCTTGGGGGCCTCAATATTGTTTTCAAATGACCACACAGTGGAGTACTCTATGCTTGTTTATAATTTCATCCTGATTTTTTAATACTAGTTTTCCTATATATTTCTTTAAAGGCAGATTTTCTCCATTAGCTATTCCTATGGCTGTATCTTCTCTGCTATTGATTTAAATCTGTCTTATTTTACAGAAGGTCTGCATGAGGCCTGCCTTCAGTACTCTCCTATGGTGTAGAGGATGAAGAATTTTTGACATCTACTTTTCTCTAACCATGTAGAAACATTTTTCATTTAGATATCTTGTCTCTAGGTAGATCCTGGATCCCAGTGAAAGGGAGGAAGCAGAACTTGGCTAAATACCTGCTCAATACTAATAACTATCATTTTTCTGACCACTTATGAGGTTCCTGGCACTGTGCCTCATCTCATTTATACCTCACAACAAGGCTTAGAGGATTTGACAGGCACTGTGCCTTACACATGTTATCTCATTTAATACTCAGACATTCCTATGAACTTCAGGAGAAGAAGGTTATATGAGGCAAAGGTTATAACCCCGGTGCACTGGATTCCAGGGATGACTTGGCACCGCAGTGAAATTAAAAATTCTATCACAAAAGGTTCCATTTAACAAGGCTGTCCAGGGACACAGAGCAAATAGCAGAACTAAGATTTAGTCTGACTATTCCAGGGCACACGTCCTTAACCACCCTTCCCATGGCCTTGATCTATGCTTGTTTCTCCACTTGGTACAGCTGACTTCCTCAGGGGCTTGGACTCGCTACCTCCCTCCAGTTCTTATTCTTCCCTCCCCTATTTTCTTTTTACCTGTAGACACATCTCCTTGTGTTCCCAGTAACTTCTTCCTGATTTCTAAATTGGGCCCTCTGTGTGCACTTGCTGCATCCTGTGTTGAGAATAGTCCAGTTGCCAGGCATTTAAATTTACATTATGCACGTATATGTCAGTGTGTCTTTTTTCAAGCATACCAGTGCTACTAAAAATAGGCATATATCTGGCCTATGAAAATGCAAATGTGGATTGGTAGACCTGTTGCCATAAATAGGTGTCCACAGGTTGAGATCAGTGTGTAGGCGCCAATGTAAGTTAATGTCAGAGAGCCGGCTCAGCGGTCAAACAGGTGTGGGTTCAAAGCATGACTCTGTAACTCTCTAGGTTGTATGATCTTGGCTATGGATCTCAACTACCAGCCAGCACGACCACCTTGGTTAAGGCTGTATTTCAGTGATATCAGGCATTTGTCAACACATATAATCAAGGCAGCAACTCATTTCTGTATGGGAGGCCATAATGTGGAGGTTACAAAGAAGTAAACAGGATTATGCCCCAGCTTTGACTGTGCTGCTTTCAATCCTGGCCTCATTTAGTGACACAATCTGGAAAATCAAAATGTAAGGGCTTGTGTTGTCTAGATGGTGAAGAGACTTGTGGTCGATATATATATAAAAATATATACCTTCCATGGGAGTGTCATCCTTCTCCCATATCTTGTTTGGGGGCTATTTAGAGGTTCAGAATCCAAACCTAGATCTTTCCCTTCTCCTGCAGATATGGGAAGTATCGCTGTGGCCTCAGGGCAGTCCCTCTCCCCCTCCTGGCACTGCTCCTGTGTTCCGCCTTCTGCAAAAACCCTCTTTTCCCACAGACTCATTCTTCCTCGTGGGGAAGTTCCTGGGACTCCACCACAGAAGCTCTGAGGACCAACCAAGCGACAGGAACCATGGACACAGAGCAAGGAAGGCTCTAGGAGACAGAGTATTCATCTTTACTCCTTTAGAGGATGGCTAAAATAATAGCAAGTGCACTAAATATACTTTCTATGTCATGTCCCACTTAATCTTTCCGTTACTCTGGTGAAGTAAGTTCTGCTGTTACTTCCATGCTATACTAGAGGACCTTGAGACTCAAACACCAGGTATTTGAACCCAGGTCTATATGAGTCTGTGCTCTAGGCAATTATACCTCTTTCCATAAAGGTATTCTAAAAGTATTAAGTTCAAATTGTAGACCTAGTTTAATGGATAGACTTTTAAGACATTGTTTTAGAAATAAGCTTTTTGTGAAAGTTTCTTTCTTCTAGGGCAGTGGTTCTCAACCTTCCTAATGCCATGACCCTTTAATACAGTTCCTCATGTTGTGGTGATCCCCAACCATAAAATTACTTTCCTTGCTACTTCATAACAGTAATTTTGCTACTGTTATGAATCATAATGTAAATATCTGATATGCAGGATGGTCTTAGGCGACCCCTGTGAAAGGGTCGTTTAACCCCCAAAGGGGTCGCGATCCACAGGTTGAGAAATGCTGTTCTAGGTGATATTCAAATTAAATGTAGGTCCAGGCTTAATCTTCCCATGAGGAAAAGTAACCATGGCCAGGGAGGTGATTCCCACGAGATCCAGTCAGTTTCAGTCTGTTCAGGTTACAAACCCTATTACTTGCCAGGGAGCAAAAGTTTTTAAAAGGAGAATTAAGGAGTGTTGTAATGTCTGTGCAAGTCCATTAGCACTGGCAGAAAACCACCCCCATGTCCTGTAGGTCTCATTCCCTGAGCAGTGCTGGAGTCTTCCACACACAGCCTCCCATTGGTGAAGGTGCCAATTCAGTAGGAATGGTTCTTTTGGTCTCTTGTTCTGTTCTTATTTTCTTCAGGAGGCAAACAAAGCGGATAAAGTTCTCCATCTACTTAAAGTATTGCAGTACAAACTCTTTGATTAGGAACTTCCAGTCCATCTTAAGCTCTGAAACTGGCCACTGGTTCACTAAGACGTATCAGGTGCGCTGCCGACGTCAAGCCCCTCGCCTGCCGCCTCCCTGGCATTTCCTCTCCATCTACTGCTAGTCTCACTCCTGCACCCTGGGTTTCCTCCAACCTCTTTGTTTGTTTTCTTTTGCAGCTGTCACAAATTACCACAAACTCAGTGGCTTAAAAGAACATATTTGTTTTCTTAACAGTTTCTTAATAGCAGCTAAAATCACGATGTCAGCAGGGCCGTCCCTGTGGAGGGTCCGCGGGAGAACCTGTTCCATTGTCTTTCTAGCTTCTAGAGACCATCCTCCTTCTTTAGCTTATCCCCTTTCCCCCCTCTGCTTGTGTAATCAGATGGTCTTCTTCCCCATCCGGCCTTCCTGTGTCCCTCTTTTAAAGACTCTTGTGATTATTTGGACCTACTTAGATAACCTCCCCATCTCAAGGTCCTTAACTCACATCTGCAGAATCTCCTCTACCATGTCAAGGGGACACATTCACTCATTCACTGGTCTGGGATATGTTTAGGAGCCATTATTCAGTCTGCTGCGCACCCTTCTTATGGAGGGTGGAAGGGAAAGGAAGCTCAAAGAAAAAGGAAGCTTCTGTGGCATCACAGAATGAACGTGAAACTTGCAGCTGAGAGATTTTGCTCCAATCTTGAAGCAGGCATTGTACTCACTGTCAGACCTTCCCTTCCCTGAGAGGAAGACTAGTCCACCAATATCCCTCCTAGCTATAAACTGTATAATTTCACAATTAACTCATAGTATAATATATAAATGACTTGTAGACTAGGCTTTCTCCAAAGGATTGACTTTATTCTAAAAGTAATAATTCATAAAATTTGATGTAAGAATTATTTTTTTGTTTTGAAAAATAGATATTCAGAACTTTTGGAACTATACCAGGTAGCCAGGCTGTCCCTCTATACTAAGACCTGTCCAAGTTGGGGCCAGTTCATACATAAATACATAGGCCAGGATCTCCCAGAATGTGGGAGATGATCTGTTGATCATTTGCACTAGAATCACCTGGGGCACACATGGACCCTTCTGGGCTCCATCCCAGACCTATTCTCCATGAAAGATAACTGACATATATTGAGTGGCTCAAAGTGCTTAGAGTAATGATGTTGAGAATTACTGAGCAATAAGCATAATTACTCATTACAACTTAAAGCATTAAAAAATTGCAAATCGTTAAGAACTGAAAAGGGTTATCCTGGTTCCTTTTTTTCTACCTTCATCTTCATTTTGCCAATAAGAAAACTGAAGCTTAGATAAATGAAAGTTCTTGCTCAAGTCTCAATAGCTACTTGGAAGCAGAGTTAAGACTGTAAATAGAGTCTTATTTTGTTTTTAGAGGCAGGATCTTGCTAGGTTGCCTAGGCTTCTGGAGGTGGTCATTCACAGGTGCAACTGTAACCTTCTACTCCTGGGCTCAAGTGATCTTTTTTTTTTTTTCTTTTTCCTACTTAGAAAACTTTACACCACACTTATCAAAAGAAAACTGAGAATTACCTGAAGGCACACTTTCATTTCACATGGTCTACCCTAAATTTTTTTGTATTAAAAATATGGTTACATATGAAATTAGTCAAACGCAGCACATAAAAATCTTCATGCTGAGCAAAAGCAAGTCCAAAAAAAGTTACCATACATCCATACAACAATTTTCTTAGGATGTGTTTTCTATGTAAATCATGCTTGAATGTAATTTTTAGAACCATTTAAAATATATTTTATAATTTGTTAACTGTAGGCATCCGCATTTTTCTTCTACCACATAATCTGTTCCTTTGATTAAGTTGGCAATATCTGCTAAGATCCATTGAATGCAGCAAAAATAAAAACACTGCCTATTTCTCAAGGTTTGAGAAATCCGGTCCACCTTTAGTGTAGCTTCCTGAGATTTCTGCTCCACTGATGTGAAATCCAGGATTTTCCTTCTGGAATCCCTCTCACGTAAGCTTTCTCTGCATTTGGTCTTGTACCCAAGGATCAGCTGCATATTCAGATTCTAGGATTCAAGTCCAACAATGTGCTGCATCTCTCTTTGTCTTTGTAAGAACAATGTGAACCGTGAACCATTTTTCTGTGCTCCAAAGTCCATGTTCGCTCATCAGCTATTGTAGAATCAAAAAGTTTGCCCTTGAGCATCTTGCACCTGCCCACAGCCAGCACCACATGCCTTCTCTACAGACCCCACTGGATATGCTGGGCATGAGTGCCTGCAGTACTTGAACTTGAGTGAATACTTCCTACGTCTGGTACCACTGGCCCCATGGGGTCCTGCTGGAACCACCCCATTGCGTTCTTCAAAAGGGCCCAACATAGGACATAGTATAGCTGCTTCCCAGCTGCAGCCGCCTTTTTTTTTTTTGGACACAGAGTCTCACTAGGTTGCCCCCAGTAGGGTACTCTGGGGTCATAGCTCACAGCAACCTCTAACTCTTGGACTCAAGCAATTCTCTTGCCTCCGTCTCCCAAGTGGCTGGGACTAGAGGCACCTGCCACAATGCCCAGCTATTTTGAGAGATGGAGTCTCACTCTGGTTCAGGCTGGTCCCCGACTTGTGAGCTCAAGCAATCCACCTGCCTTGGCCTCCCAGAGTGCTGGGATTACAGGTGTAAGCCACCGTGCCCAGTCTAGTCAAACGATATTTTTGCCCCAGCCTCCCAAGGGACTGGAACTGCAGTTCCATACTGCCACGCCTGGTTTAAAGTCTTTTGACTTCATGTTTAGAGTTCATTGCAATTGTACTATTCATGTTTCTTTCTGGGAATAATATTTGTTTGACCAGTTTACTTTTCTTTAGTTATAGTAGCTCCTACATTTCAAAGGAGTCTTAGTAAAAAGACTGTCCATAGAATGACCATAGATATTATTTTCTAATTGATGTCTATTCTTGACATTAGAGAAGTCATCATACAACAAAGATTTCTTTTCAATAACATATTTCAATATGTACGTGAGTCATTCAATAATGTTTTAAAATGTAAAATATCATACTTGAAATTCCTGTTTTGATATTAACTCCAAAGGAATATAAGATGCATATGTATTATTTCACCAATTATATTTTGTCATTTTATCTTATTCCTAAATTAAATATCCCTGTAAACCTCAATATTCTTGGTCCAAAATGGATAATGTCTATAAAATGTCTACTTCCCCAAAGT
This sequence comes from Arctocebus calabarensis, assembly GCA_963573935.1. Classification (NCBI taxonomy): domain Eukaryota; kingdom Metazoa; phylum Chordata; class Mammalia; order Primates; family Lorisidae; genus Arctocebus; species Arctocebus calabarensis. Next base: position 3,198 of record CAUYON010164102.1, on the reverse strand, counting down.
AGTGATTAAAAAAGCATAGAAATATTTCTGAGTGTAATTTTAATGTAGAGTTTACTTTTGAAGCATTCTAATGTTTACCATATTTCAAAAGGAAAAAATAAATTGAAAAGTATGGAGAAGAAAGACCTCTGAAGTGAAATGACCCTAAATATACATTAAATTTATAAAATAACCACAAAGAAGAAAAAAATAGCCAAGTAACTTTTATATATGATACTCTGACTTTATCTCCTTAGTTCAATATATTATAAAATATAAATTATAAAATTAAAATTAATTCCAAAGAAATATTAACACATTTACTGTCAAACTAGGAAAAAATATGTTTCCTTGGGTCATAGAATTTTATTAGGTCAAGCACACTAACTGCCACATGAATTGTATGTAACTCATGCTACATGATTTGAGCCTGGGGTTTCATGAAGTACGTATAACTCACACATCTCCTAACCTAATAAAACCACTGTGAGCCCAAGGGAAAATTTTTTTTTCTAGTGTGGCAGTCAATACGCAAGAGAAATATGAGTTATATATGCTTCATGAGGCCCTAAGCTCAAAACTAGCATAAGTTAACTGTAACTTATGGGGCCCTTAATGTATAAACACTGAAGTTCCTGGGAAGTGGTATGACTATAGTATTGCCAAATGTTATGTATTACAGGATTAATCAAAGAAGTAAATAAATTGTTCCTAGAAACCAGTGTTCTCACTGTGGAAGAGGAGAAATCAAATAGGGGATGAAAAGAGGAGAGGAAGAATGCTCTCCTCGGATGGATCTGTACGGACATATGTGTACATGTGGGCACGTGTCACGTGTATGGACACATGTGTACATGTGGGCACGTGTCACCTGTGTTCCTCTGTGTCTGTATGTGCTCTGTCCATCTCAAAGGTCAAGAAGTGATTTATCCCCCGTGGCAGAGAGATACCTACTTCCCAGATCTTGGTTTCTAAAGGAAAGGAACTAAGGCTTCTTACAGAAATTATGTATTTTATTATGCCAAAATATATGAAGTGCTCAGAACCTGATATGGAAATATTAAAAGGTAAAGGAAAGGACCCGCCTTGGTCAAAATTGAACCATTTGAACATGGAAGGAATAGTGAAATAATGGATTATCAAACATTTAATAAAAAATGTAAATACACCGGTATGAAATCTTACATATAGAGTATATATACATATAAATACATTCATCTTATAGGCCTCTTTGGAATATTTGTATAATACCCTTCTTTGTTGTACATACAGCAGAAGTATTTACTTACATGAAGTGCTTTAATAACTGTCTTTCACTATTGTTATAACTGGGGTTTCCCATGGTTGGATATAGAAGCCAAGTATGTGTATAAATTCTAAACTTAATATTATTTGGTATATGTAAGATTTGGGGGATGTAATTGGCTTGGCAGTTTTTGTAATTTATACCCTACTGTGATATATTTTGAAAAATTTATGAGTAGGAATAGAATTTTAGAATTAGGAAGGATTTCCAGGAATATTTGGCTTAAGAGTCATTCGCCCCACAAATATTCTTCAGACTTTAACATGTCAGGCCTGTGAAAGGATTATAGTGGACCCGGCTGCTGTAATTTTCAGCTGTAGGTGGCGCCATTCACATATTGTTCATGGCAATGACACCATCCCTGGTTTTCAAAGCACAAAGTGCAGCACATTTGTTTGCAACATCCTACCTAGTTCCTGGCTATAAAAAACGTTCCAGACTTACGAAAGTTCTCCTTATAAGGAAGAAAACAGAGACACGAATTGGCAAATATACAACAGTGACAAAAGCACCATGACAAGTTGCTATGGGAATGCATAAGAGGGTGACGCACCTTAGAAGTGGGAGATGAGAGGAGATTTTCTGAGAGAATAAGTTATATCTCTGCTGAAATCTGAATGAAAAAGACAGGCTGATGAAAGGAAGGGAGAGGAAGAGAGATAAGCGAGAATGTTCAAGCAAGGTTCATTGCAAGTTCTTGAAGGTGAAGAGAGAAGTTGATGCTCAGGCAAGGGAAATAGTCCTGTTGAAAGAACAAAAATGTGCTAAGGAAAGTTCAAGGTCAGGAGAAGTTAAACGGCTTGCCCAGTGCCACCTACTTGATCTTCTCTTCTGATTCATGAATGAACATGTTAAATTGCAACAGTTTTATTCATCACGAGTACAGTTATTTACTCTGGGAAATGTTCTGTCAATAACTATCCCTCAGTGTACTCTAGATAAATCCCCCCCCCTGAACTAGAGCTGTCAGGTCTCAGATGGCAGCAACTCTTCCTGTGCACCGTTGCACACCCCACAGAGCCTTTGTCACCTTGCACACAGTTCATCTTCAGAGGTGCTTTGGTTTTTGAGTTGTTGAGGTCTCCATCAATATAAATAAGTGAAATATAAGTAAGTATTACAGGAAGACGTTTGATCCGGAAATAAGGGTATTTTTATATTTAAAAGCCAAGTGCAAAAACTTGCAAAAAAGCCAAGATCAAAATTATACCAGCTTCTTTGATAGCGTGTTTATGTTACCCTTATTTGCTTCTGGTATTCTTCCTGTTATAAGTCAACACAAGTTATCTCTAAGTCAAACAAAATTCAGCTGGTAAAAAGACATAAGTCAATCTTAAGGGAGGGTTAGAAATATGGAGGTGTGCTTTGCTTCCATTTGGAGCGTCCTTACACGGTACTGTATTCATATAATCAAATGATGTAATTTTATTTTGAAAAATCAAATATATTTCATATTACTTTTGATGCCAAAATACTAGGCTAATTTGTTGCTAATGGATTATCATACTTGCTTTCTTCTTTTATTAGGTTCATGAAAATTTCAGGAATTAAAGTCAGTCCCGAGGGAAGTTCATGAATGTCTAATGCTGGACTGTGGTAAGTCCTCAATCTTTAGCCACTTTTGCTTGGCAATATACACTTATTTTCTTTGTTGGGCTCAATTCAAAGTAGAATTTGTAATTTTCTTTTTTTTTTTTATTGTTGGGGATTCATTGAGGGTACAAGAAACCATGTTGCACTGGTTGCATTTATTGGGAAAAGTCCCTCTTACCGTCGTGTTTTGCCCCCAAAAGGTGTGGCACACACCAAGACCCCAAGACCCCACCCCCCTCACTCCTTCCCTCTCTCTGCTCTTCCTTTCCCCACCCCTCCCTCATTCTTCCTCTCTCTGCTCTCCCCTTCCTTCACCCCCA
>CAUYON010164100.1:0-43707 GCA_963573935.1 Arctocebus calabarensis | reverse complement strand
GGAAGGGGAGAGCAGAGAGAGGAAGAATGAGGGAGGGGTGGAGAAAGGAAGAGCAGAGAGAGGGAAGGAGTAAGGGGGGTGGGGTCTTGGGGTCTTAGTGTGTGCCACACCTTTTGGGGGCAAAACACGATTGTAAGAGGGTCTTTTCCTAACAAACGCAACCAGTGTAACGTGGTTTCTTGTACCCTCAATGAATCCCCAACAATAAAAAAAAAAAAAAAAGATTAGTGTCACCAATATTGACCTTGGCATTTTGTGCTCCCCAATATGTTATAAGGACAATTCACTTCTGCAGTGTTCATCCCCCAAACCCTCAGCTTCAATCAAATCTTGAGAAAACATCTGACTAACACATATTGAGCGATATTCTACAAAATACATAACCAGTTATCATCCAATGTGTCACAGTCGGACGAGACAAAGAAAGACTGTGGAGCTGTCAATATTGGAAGTGACTAAGAAAAGATAACAATTAAATTGAATGAGTGTCTTGGCTTGGATGCAGGAAAATAAAATGGAAATCAATAGAAAAACTGAAGAAATTTGAATAAACATAACAGCTTAGTTAAGATGATGATACCCCCATGAAAATACCAATATTAATTTCTCAGTTTTGATGAGTTTAAGTAATTGATTATGTAAAATTCATTAAATAAAATGTTACAATTTGGAGGAAGTTGAGTGAATGGTATTCAGGAATTCTCTGCTATGAGTCCAAAATTATTTCAGAATAAAACATTACAGAAATCCTACAGAAATAACCTCTATAATACATCATAAAGATATCCTATTCTGTTTTCATTCATACTCTTATTAGATGTATCCAAAATCTTTATAAATTTTTGTACAATTATTAAAATTGACTACAGTAGCTTCCCAAATGTCTCTTACCATGCTCTTTTCCATCTCCATTATAAATTATCACACGCAAAAAAATCATAAATATTTGCATAAAATTTCACAGCAGTGACTCATGCTTTTCATTACCTACTGTATTTTTCACCTTTGGTCCTTCTACTCTCACGCCCATGCCATATTTAACTGATAATCTTTTCAGTTCTCAGTATCTGTGAATCTTTAAGACAGCTTGTTTATTATACATGAGATTTCTTTTGCCAAAAATACTTTCTTCTCAATTCTTTAAGTAGATAATTTCCTCTCCTCGAGAAAAATTTAGATCCGAAATAATAGTTCCAGAAGCCTATCCTGGCTTCCCTGGTGTAAATTGTAGTTTTCTCCAGAACCCTGGACATAAATCAATCAGCAGCAAGGACTCTATCTTATCCACAACCCCCTCTAGTTCAGCGGTTCTCACCCTGTAGGTCACTACCCACAGGAACTGTATTAAAGGGATGAAGCATTAGGAAGGTTGAGAACCACTGCTCTGGGGCCTGGCAATAAATAAATGTTTGATATGATATATGCAATAAATACATTTTCTAAAGAATGTACCAAGCATAAACTCAAATGGAGCGATAGATCAAATCTAATAATAAGTTAGTAATAATGTGTAGAAAGAGGAAAAAATATTTGGAAAATTAAATTCTAAGACTCTCTAAAAAAAATGCCGATTTAAGCATTTCAAATGTTATCATGGGTCTGGATTGAGAGGCCAGAAACTAGCTAAGAATATTATTTTCTAAAATACATAAGGCAGGAAAACATTATTTGGAGAAACTAAGGCCAGACAGCATTGTGCTGTCGGACTATAGCCCTTCTCTGTGACAGAGGGACCTCATACCTGCACCTTAGTGCGCTACAGTCTGAGGATAGGTGCCAAGTGTCACAGGATTATCTTTTCTTTTTCAGAGCCACAAAGACTCCACAACTCAAAGCGCATCTTGATTTTCAAGAGTCCCAGAGGATCCTGAAAGATTTTAAGGCTGCTATTGACTCTATGAGGACAACCTGAACACATCATTCATCTTCAGTGACTCAGGGTCAGCAAAAGAATTTCAAGGAAATAGCATGGAAGGCATTTTGTGTAAGAACATATGAAACAAACTCAGCCTGTGTAAATCCTTTTTAAACTAGGAATTTGTGAACAATTTGATTTCAGTCATTGTCAAATAGGCAAGACATAATGTTTGGAATTAACTTCAAAAAAAAAAAAATCTGAGTTTTTCCCTCCCACTGTGTACTGATGATCATGCATTAAAGTTCATAAAATTCTCTGTGTTTAATTTCAAAATTATATCTAGTATAAGCATTTGGTTGCTTTACATATTGCATTGAAGAAAGTAATATTGAAAGTGTCAATGATCAAGGCCAAGGCAAAGCCTGAGTTTTTCGAATGCATTTTCTTTTCAGTTTTATATAGTAGGGTTGCCAAGGAAACTGGCGGAGGAGCTAAATTACTTGTTGATATTCTATATGCCTTATCTCTGTCCTTCTATTCTGATGCTTAAAACAGAAGCTGAGCAGGTAGGATTTTACATCTTCATCTCCCTTTACAGGAGACTATTTCCTTATAGATTCTAAAGTTAAAAGTATAGGTTTTCTTTTTAACTTTAAAAATTCATTTTATTTTATAACACATTCTTGCCAGTGACCTCAGTCCTTGAATTCATTGTCATCACACAATTGTCAGATTTGGTGAAGGCACAGATTAGAGCTGAGCATTTCATATTGCCCCAAATTTGCCAGCTGTGGAAGTAATACATTTGCACTACACCTGCATTCAAAGCCGGATGCCCAGAGTGGGTGGATATGGGATGGCGGCTAATAACAACCCCCCACTCCCTGAGAACAATGCATTAAAGGAAAATAATTGATTTTTCTGGCTGATGGTTGTCACCAGCAAAAGTAGGGAAAAATCAGTATTACTAATTATTTGCAGTGGCAATCTGCTGAAGCATGGCAGTGAAATATTAGAAAGAGAAATGGTCACAAAACAAAAGGGTAACAGACCCTTAAGGAAAAACACTGTATGATAAAATAGAGCTGATTCTGTGGTATAAGGGTTATTTTGGTGGTATGATTGAAAGTATTAGAAATGAATAATTCTAAGGTGAATGATTTCAGAGTTTCTGTGGAAGATTCATTTCTAGTTATGATAATTTTAAATGTGGATTCAAAAATGGGTCCCCAGGGCAGGGATCTTAAGTAGGAATGGTTTATCCTGGAGAGTGTGTGTTTTCTCCTTTTCTCATCCCCAGGGATCCCTATATAGATGTGATTTCTCAGTTTGGGAAGTGATATCTGTAGAATAAGAAAACTATGCTAAGAAAGGACATCCCAGGAGAGGAATGCTACAAGGAGATGAATTCTACCAGGAATTAGTATACTCCTTAGGGCAGAAATGCACAGGAAATCCAATATGGAAGAATAGATAAGTAAAAGTCTTAATATACGTGTATAAAAATTTTATCCTATATACATTTTTGTTTCTGCATCAGTTTAAAGTAATGAGCTAGATTTACATATGCTCAAATTCATTGAACTCTATAACATAGTGAATATAAGACAGTCAATAAGATTTAAAAACAATGGCATATGTTTTTAAGTATATGTGTGTATAAATAATGTTACAGAGTTGGAATGGAAGAAAATAGGAGTAGGGTTAGGAATGGAGTGTGGCATAGTTGGAAAACTAATAAACTAAATGAAATAAGTGCATGGAAATACCACAATTTTCACCTTTAAAAAATGAATTAATAATGAAAGTTATTATTAGTCTTTAAAAACAATGATTTCTTGAAAACAGGATGATGTGTTCCACTCCACAGTGAAGACCACAGGAAAAAAGGACTTCTGAGGGATGGAAAAGGGAGGAGTTCCGCATTTCATCTTCAGCATTGGATAACATGGACCCAGTCCACCTCAGGGAAGGGCCACTGCCTTTTGAGGAGACTCAAGGAGTTGAGGGGTCTCAGAAGAAGTATCTCTGAATTTGTAGACATTTGCCTTTCTTCCTTTTCTTTTTCCAAATATCTTCTACTTCCCTTCCCTTTCCACCATGCTTGTTTTAGGGAGAGGGCATGGACAGCTTTTAGTTAAGCAGAGTCCCTGCTGGATTGGAGCATGTTGTTCCCTATGCTGGGGGAACCTTGCTCTGGGGAGGCAGCGTGGGCAGAAATCCAGTGGCCTATTTACTCCCCTGAAAATCCCGTACAGAAGTTGAAAAAGTGAAATAGTCTCTGTAGAAAAGGCATAGAATAACTTTATTCCCCTCATAAAGATTTTTTACAAACTTTCAGTAGATATTTACTGTCCTTATTATGTAAAAATTTGTATATACTTCCCATACAAAGACATGAATGTCCCTGAAATCTATGTTGCAAATTGAAAGAAGCCATTCTGAGCAAACGATAAACTGTATGATTATATGACATTTTAGAAAGGCAAAATTATACACATGATAGGTATAGCAATGGTTACTAGGAGGGCTTTTTAGAATAATAAATGAAAATTTAAAAAATTTAAAGCAATAAAATTATTTTGTATGATTCAAGAACAGCAGATACATGATACTATACATTTGTCAAGAGCCATAGAATTTCATAACACTAACAGAAATTTTAATGCATACAAATTTTAAAAATAATTTAAGTGGTACTGGAATTTCTTCTTTAGTAGGTCCTTGGTCTCAGGAATTGGAAGAAAGAATCCACAGACAGCTCAGTGGTAAGACAGGATTTATTTTACAGAAAAGAATACAGAGAAAGCACCAGAGCTTCTGGTAGAGGATAAACTCAGTTTGGGAAAAATCTCCCTTCTGAGTCCTTTGTCTAGGGGTATATACATATATAGCCCCACAGATGAGTAAATACAATCCCTTCCATTCCCAGGCCGAGGAAACTTACCTCAAATTGACCAGGCCTGGGAAATAGGGAGGGGGGATCCCGGTTTAACTGCAAGGGCAAGGGGATGGGGAGACTATAGTGTCCTCTGAGCCAGCAACCTGCAGGTGCCCCCCAGCAGTCGTCCAGCCCCTCCAGCCACTGGAGCCTCCTGTGCTCCCATAGCCACCCGCCAACCCTCTGGCTCCTCTGCTCACTGCACAACCAACACCCTCAGGGCAGAGACGGAGGGCAGACCCACCACTCACCTCAGGCTGCCCTGGCTGGGGCACCACCCACCTGTATCATAGGTGGACAGGGAATTAAATTAAATTAAACGCTGATAGTAAACAAGGATTTAAGTGTAAGACAAATAAATAGAACAAATTCACTGAAAGGGACATAAGAAAAATGTGCTGAACTGGGGGATGAATGGACCATAGAAGACTAAAGAGAAAAGAAAACTGTAATATTCACTACATTCCAATTGATAAAGCAATTTTCCATGATGATATGTGTTAACAATTCTGAAACCACTAGGCATGTATACTGGAATTTAAGTAAACTGATGGCAATTTTTCACGGTTTTAGTGGAAAGTTACAGGTAAGCAAGAGAGAAGGGCATAATGATCAAGGTGGTAATGGGCTAGAGTGGAAGTAGTATTGAATTATACCCCAATGTCTAAAATACTATAAATACCCATACTGAGAGAAATAAATGATGAAGTACATAACTGAGAGAAGAAATCCTATGCAGAATAATCTCAGGTACTTTAGGAGGATACTCTGCTTTGAAGGATAACTACCCGTTTTAAGCTGGGTTACACACAGCTACTTCCCTCCAAAGGATACACCAGGTAAAGTGGAAGAGAGTGTAACTTTATAGTGGAGAAATCCAGCAAACACAGTAAGTGATAAATTACCTGGTAGTGAATACCGATGGTATGATGTGATGAAACTGGGACTTTTCCTCTTTGGTCCTTACCAAAGACTGATAACTACAGTCTAATCATGAGAAAAATATCAGAAAACCACACCAAAACAATATTCCTCAAAATCCACAAGGTTATCAACAACAAGGGAAGTCTGAGAAATTTATCATGACTTAATGAGACATAACAATATATTGTATCCTGGATTAGATCTTCGAACAGAAAAAGATGTTAAGCAAAACTAAGGAAATCTGATTTAAGTAAGGGGTTTATTTAATAATAATGAATAAATAAATTCATTAATTATGAGAAATGTACGAATTGAGAAATTAGTAACAATCTGTGATATATATGGAAACTGTAGTATTTTTCCATTTTTTTGCACATATAAAATAATTCTAAGTTAAAAAATTCATTTAAATTCTAGATAGTCATATATTTCCACATGAGATAATTATTCTATCTTTTTCCAGTCCTTTCAGAGTTGCTGCATTATGTTTTTTTTGCCTAAATATCTTTAGGGCTTTAAATGTGGTCAGTTAATTTGTTATTCTGAAGAGTCTATTATGTTTTAGTGAATAAATTTTAGCAACACATATGAATATTTAAATATCAACACATTCATACTGCATATAAAATTTATTTATATATTTTAATACTTCTAATATGATAATTTTATGATTTCAAAACAAAGATATAAAACTGGAATTTGGACTTTCTTTTCTTTTTCCTACTCATTCATTTAATCCTTTTCAAACTGAGCTAATGTATGCTCTGAAAATTTAGAAAAATATGCCTCTGGTGTTGTCCCACTGATCGCCTTCCCTCCATCCAACCTCCTTGCTCCCCTCCTGTCCCCTCCTCTTTCCTCCTTCATCCTGGACTACAGTTAGTTGTTAAGTGTCCAGTCATGGAAGAAGCTCTAGTGCCCATTGGCCCATTAATGGATTAATAAATTGCAGTATATGTATACCATGGAATATTATGCAGCCTAAAATAAAGATGGAGGCTTTACCTCCTTTATGTTTACATGGATGGAGCTGGAACATATTCTTCTAAGTAAATTATCTCAAGAATGGAATAAAAAGTATCCAATGTACTCAATACTATTATGAAACCAATATATAATCACCCACACTCTCATATGATAGTTAAAATAAGTATCTTTCTTATCTTTAGTTGTTTGAAATCCACTGGTATCTGAAAATAAGATTGCAACCCCTCTTTTCTCCAGATTTCTATTTGCCTGAAATATTCTTTTCACGCCCTTCACCCTGAGTCCTGTTTTGTCTTTTAAGGTTAGGTGTGTTTCTGGTGGCAGCATATGGATAGTTTGTGCTTTTTTTTTATTCAGTGAGCCAGCCTTTGCCTCTTCAGAGGGGAATTCAAGTCATTACAATTGATTGCATTAATTGACAAGTATGCCGTAGTTCATTTCAACTTATTTTGTGGAGGTCCATTGGTTTAGCTGGATCCTTTGCACCATTGTGGTAGCTAGGTTTTGACCTAATCTGTCCTTAATAACTTTGACTGCATCTTTTAGTTCCCTGATTGACTTCTTTAAGTCTGTAAGCTCCGCCATACTTTATTTATTTATTTATTTAGTAGTTTTTTTGTTTGTTTTGGGCCGGGGCCGGGTTTGAACCTGCCACCTCTAGTATATGGGACCAATGCCCTACTTCTTTGAGCCACAGGTGCTGTCCATAGTCTTTTTATATTATTCATAACTTTTGTCCATTTCTTTTTTCTCACTTTTTCATCAAATCCTTTTATTGTCTTTACCATCCATATTTAAAATTTCATTTCTGTCATTTCCATTAATTCTTTACAGGTAAAATCCTCTACTGTTGCTGCCTCATGATTCTTGGGGAGGGTGGGGCTGCTCTGTTCTTATTTTTCATGTCACCAGAATTATTCTATTGGTTCCTCCTTATCTGTGTTTTCTTCTTCACATCCTTCCCCAATTTTTTTCCTTCTTATTTCCCCCTTTGCTTTAAATTAATTTGTTTCAGAGCTTGCATACAAGGTAAAGCATGAGAAGAGAAAAAGAAAAGACAAAATGAAAGAGGAAGAAAAATAAAAGAAGTGGTTGAAGGAAAGAATTGAAGAATAAAAGAGAAAAAGAACAGATAGAAAGAAAAGAGAGTGACAAGAAAAATGGTGGTGTTTGGCAGGGTGAACATACCCACACCTCTAGAACTTTTGGGAGCTGAGATTGGTGGGTCCCACAATGTAAAAAACTCTTTACCACCCTGGGAACAAGCAAGTCCTGAATTCTGCAAATATAGTAGGAAATCAACAGTATGTCACAGTGAGGTCATACCTTCCTTCCATAGGCCAAAGCTAGAGGGACCATAAAGCTTCATGGCCACCTTGAACCAGACCAATCGAGAGCCAAGGGGTCAGACCCCAGTCCAGTGGTTACCCAAGACATCACCTCTCACCACAGAACCAGGAGGCATGGCATTACAATGTTGTAAATTCCCTTACTGTTAAAAAAGCAACAAAAGCAGACAAACAAACAAACAAACAAAAAAAAAACCCAACCAGACTAATCCATTACTCTGCATTCTTCAGAGAAGATAAAAAGAAAGGATAAAAATTAATGTAAATAGATAAAGTTAAAATACAATTATATAAGTTAAAGAAAGAAAAAGAGAAAAAGGAATATTTTAACTGTTGTATGAGAAATTTATGTGGGAAACATGGGAAATGTAGAAAAACCTTTACCAAAAGAGATAAAAAAGAGAGAAATAAAAAAGAAAGACTAAAAGGGACTGAAAACTGTAACTGAAATGGAGGAGCCTCCATTTATAAATTTTAAATAAATAAATAAAAATAAAAGAATAAAAATACAACCAAACAAAGACAAAAAACTAAGCAAAAACAATAACAAAAGGGAAAAAAAGAAAAGAATATAGTGAAGGAAAAAAATTGAAAAAAGAACCAAAAATGTAAAACTATAAATAAATAAATATATATATATATATATACACACACACACTGTATATGTAGTGTGTATGGATATATATAGGCTGGGCACCAGATGGAGCTGTAGTTTTAGGAGACAAAGAACACACGTGAGACTCATTGTATATCATGGGGTTTGGAAGACAATCTCTAGTTGCAAAGAAAATCAGGTCTTGTCTTTCTGACTTCTTTGCCTTCACTCCAGGCCTGTTCAATTTGTCAGCATTTGGTCCTCATAGGACTGGAGTCCCATAGCTTTCATCAGATTTCCCAGAAAGCTCATCAAACAGTGACCTCCAGCAACAAAGTGGTCCTCCCAGCGGGTACAGGGGCCGTTCAGATCACCCAGAAAATGGCCGTCTGAGCTCAGCAGGTGCACCAGAGCCTACAGTGCACTCAGATTCCATGGACTGTTCCTCCCACACATGCTGATTTCCCAGAATGTTGGTCCCTCCTAGCCCCCAAGCAGATGAGAGAACCGCCCTCCCCACAGGTCCACCCCAGCCACCTGATGCTGTTTGCATTTACTTGCTGCTCCAGCAAGCAGCCCAGTTCAAAATCATAAAATTGCAGGCCAGTCCTTCCCATACCCAGTCCTCCATGAGAAAGCTGGTTGACTGGCTGGACTCTGCTCATACCAAGCACTTGCCTTCTGTGTTGGTTTTCCTGAGCTCCAGACCTCCAGGTTGGGTCCAGATGTCTCCCACTGCTATACCTCACCCCACAGAGTGATGTTTCTGGGTAGATTTCCCCAACCAGAGGTGGCTGAGGTCCACTTTCCTCTGTTTCCCCACGAGTTGAGATGTCTCTAGTCCACCACGATGCTTTGCTTCCATGAGACACAAACATTTTTAAATAATTAGCTTAAAGTCCACAGCTAATAAGAGAAAAATAATCTTACAAAATTTACCAAAAACTACTTTAAGCACTCAGGTATAATTGAAAACACCATTACGATATAAAAGGTAAATTCAAAGAACATGTGGCTAAACAGAAGGAAAAAAATGTTATACTGATAAATGTGGAGGTGGGAGCCTTGTTTAAAAAATTTTTTCTTTTGATAAATAACTTTAAGTGGAATTTTAATAATGATTATTGTTGTCATGTAATAGTTATCCAATGAAGGAGCTCCGAGGATAAAAATGTATTGCTTAACAAAGTCACAGAAAGGGTAAGAGTATAGTGGAGCTACAGTAAGTAAGGAAATAAATAAAGTAGATGAACCTCACAATGAAAAAGAGCATTGCACTTACTTGAGAGCTTTTACTTCCCATCTAACAACTCACCTTATATATGTGCGTATCTTATATGAATCCAAACATTGATATATTAATCTCTGGGTTCTCTTCATAAGGAAAAATTATGTGACCAAAATGTACAAAAACGGAAGTTTCTAATTAATAGACAAAAACTTCCAGTTAAACAAGAAAGTTCAGAGGTCTTCTATACAATACTTTACTCATAGCCTATGATACTGTATAGTACACTTAAAATTGTGTTTAGAAGGAAGATCTCATGTTAAATTTTCTTACTACAACAAAAAAAGTTTTAAGAATTTAATGGTAGTTCTTTTAGACTTGCTAAAATAAGTCTCTCCTACTTTGGAGCAAATAATATGTGTTTGTACCTGCAATGATTATGCAATTCTCATGCTATACCTGGAAAATTACAAGAACTAAGAAAAAGTCTAAATAAGGCAAGTAAATGATAACAAAATAAATGGGCTTCTAAATAAAGATGAAGTGATAAAACAGTACTTTGTCTGCAGTGATTTTGGGTTTGCTATCAAATTGAAGGATAATAGAACAAGTATTACCACCTCCACTGGAAATTTTAAAAAAGATATGTTTAAGACAAATCAAATTATATAGCACTTTCCAAAGCATTGTGTATAATGCAAATCATTATAGCTAAAATTGGTACAAAGTATACTTACTTTACAGGAATGGTTCAACAGTGTGGTTTGGTGGAAATGGTCAATTGTATTTTTGTTCATAGTTTTCTCTGACTGTCCCTGTAGGAGGATTATACCTACCTTCCCACTGATATAAGAAATTCCCTTGTATCTTTCTTTGAACAAAACACATTGGTGGAAGTGGTGTGCTTCAGTTTCAAGCAGAAAGTTTTAAGATCAGCATTTGGAGTGATCTTGTTTTCTTTTCCTCGAGACTGGCAATGTTCAGCATGTAGTCTGATCCATTCTCCTATTCCCGTGGTTGAGGATGTCAGTGGAGCAGAGTTAAGGTCAACCCAACATAGACATGTTCAGTGGATGAGATGTAAACTTTTGCTGTAGAAACCACTGATATTTATGCTTGTCATTGACCTATCCAGAATGACAGAGTGGACTTGGAGATGGTTCTCCATAACAACTGAGAAACACAGAGCCATATAACTAAAATTATTTCCTGAATGCTTACTCTAAGCTATGTACTATGTTAGATACTACATAAACAAAAACCAATGCATTTCCCTTAAACAACTCAAAACCTATCATAGAAACTAACATGAAAACAAGTTTTTACAGGAAGCTTCTCCCATTAATATATAGCTAGAGACTATCTGGCCTGCAATGCTAAAAATATTTACCATTTGGCCTTTTATGCAAAATATTTGTCAAATGCTTGGTTAGCCTAATGTGGTGAAAAGACTCCAAAGCATAGGGGCTCAAAACAAGTTAGATGTGTTTTTGTTTTGCTTTGTTTTTGAGATTATTGTATAGAGGCAGATAGGCAATCTAGGGCAGGGGTGGGAGGAACTTCCTGTGGCAGCCACCAACATTTCTGTATATGTACTTTGTTGTCTGTAGTGTAGACCATGTTGTTTTCATCATCACTGATGATCACAGCATTCACATTTCAGCCCATGGGCAGCTGGAAAGAGTGAAATCAAAAGGTAAGCACCATTCTTTTAAATAAGTTGTATGAAAGTTGTGCATATTACTTTGCTCATATTTTAATGGCAAAAACTTAGTCATACCATAACCATTTGTCATACAATATTTGGTAAGTGTAGACCATTCTAGAAGTTTGGGAAATTTGTTTTTTATAATAGTTAATAAAAATACATATGCAAGAAAATATGGGGGACAGTTATTTTGCAGTATTAGAAACACAATCAATACTTTAGAGTGGATACCTAAACAGGGAAGGGAAATAGAAGTATAAATTGGGATTAAAAATAGGAAAATATATACAAAATAAAATAAATAAAAATAAAACCTAGGAAAACAGAAATTCTTGGTATAGTTATGTCAATGAGAATCAAGATTCAGGGATGTGTTGGTACCCGTGTTGAACCTGATCACTGGGAGGACAGGTAGGCAGTCTCCATTACCCAGAAGAGTTGGTTAGGCCATTGCGAATACCATGGAGCCAGGCAATATATACACTTCCTTCAGTGTAACAAATGGAGTCTCTCTCCTTTCTGAGTAGTTCTATAGTTCATGTGAGAAGCTTTGAAAAAACTGGTAAACTTTTAACTCTATGTGTGAGCATGCAGTTTTGTCTCATATGTAAGTAATTATCTTTCTAAGTTTCTATTCCTTTCCCCATTAAGGAAACCCTTATTTCTTAACTAGGTCTGTTTTACCACCAAGCAAAGTCCCATCCTGTTGGAACAACCACATGCTAAATTAAAGTGAAAGCCCTTTCTTAGAAACAACTAACAATAAATCAATCATGAGAAACCCTGATTACGAAGAAGTAAAAGAAATAAAAACATAGTTCTATGATTGACTGTGAAGATATAACTATACATGTAGAAGAGAAAAAAGAATTGTAGAAGAACATTATATGAAAAAATACTTCCCAGGATAATACAAAAATAATTAAATGGGCAAAGAGAAAGAAAGGGTAATTTGGAGAAGAGCACAACCAAGTTGTTACTAACTTATTATATGATGTTTACCCTAATTGCTCCTCAGGGAAATTAAAATTAAAACAATAATTAATGTGTGTGTTTCATATTAGAACACACCAAAATAATACTAAGTTAAACTAAACCAAGTCAATACCATCTAATGGTAGTAAAGATAAGGCAAATAAACACATTAATTTCAAGCAGGAATGCAACAATATTAATTAAATTTTGAAATACACACAAGTTTTCTCTTTGAATCTCATTTTTAAGAAACTACCCAAGAGAAAATAAAGTACTAAAATATCAGGAAAATTAAAAAATAATTTTATTGTGTTAGTGTTATTTTTAGAGACAAAAACTTAACATAACTAAATGTCTATTAGGTCAGAAAAGATTTATTCAATTGTGATTCAAAGATGTTAAACAGTGTAGATCCAAATAGTAAAAATGATGAAATAAATATATAATTATCTTTCTAAAGAGGTCATTAGGATCAATTGTTGTCAAAGAAAACAAACAAAAAAAGATCTTTAAATTAATACAATTTTATGTTTTTCTACTTGACATAGCATAAAGAACAAAGTGAAAGCTCACTCTCCATGATTTTAACATAGGATTCCTCAAAGTTATGGGATGCTTATGTGGGAAAAAATGGCTGAGATTTTAACATTTAATTTATATCTCCTTTTCTTGTATTTAATTCAATAAGAAGCACATACTCTGTGATTTAAAACATGAGGAAAATTAAACACTAGTGTTCATAACTGAAAAATGTAGGGAATGCATCAAAAGAAAGTAGAAAGGGCAAGAAGAGGGTCTTAGAGTTGTTTGATAGAGGCACTGTCATCGACGTCCTCTATAACCAGAGTGCTAAATCCAATGATCAATTGCATTCTGCATCATGTTTGACCTATAAGTAGCATTGGAAACATACAGTCATTTCCTTCATGTTGACAAACTCCACTGGTAGTTTCAGATGTCATATTTTCATTATTTTTTCTTCTACTTCACTGGTTGCTCCTTTGCCATCTGCTCTGGTGGTTTCTTTGCTTGTCCTCTGAGAACAAGGCATTAGGATGCAGAATGCCTCAAAAGTTAATCCATGGTCTTTTACAATTTTTATCTATGACTATCCACTTGTTGATCTCCGTGATTTACTGGAACCTCAGTTTCACAAGCCAACTATAGCTTTTCCTCTTCCACCTCCCGCCTGAAAAATCTAATTCTCCTGCAGCTTCCCTTATCTCATAAATTATAACTCTAACCTTTCAGTTTTTCAGCATGATGACTGTGGAATCATCTTTCTATCAGGAATTGTCAAGAAATCCTATTGGTTTCAACAGCGAAATACATCCAGAGTTTGACCAATGTGTGTACCTTCTATTCTTGTTATCTTGGTGGAACCAACTTAATCTCATACTTAAAAATATGTAATAGGCTTTTTTATATGCCTTTGCAAGTCTATCCTTTCCACTCCTACAATCTATTCTTAACAGAGAAACAAATTAATCCTCTTAAAATTGTAAATAAGCTTGTTACTCCTCGGCTAAAAACTACAAGGATTAGCCATTTCCTCACAGCAGAATCTGGAGTTCTCAAAAGGTCCTCTAAGTCCTTAGGTGACCTGTGCTCCCATGACTTCTCTGATTATTTTTTTTTCTTCTTTGCTCCCCACATTGCAGCCACATTGGCCTTGAAATGCTTCCTGAAACAAACTAGGTCAAGTCCTGTCTTCAGAACAGACGCCAGCCCCAATGTGCCTGGAATGTGCTTGCTCCAAATAGCTGTTTGGTCAACTCCCACATATCCTTCGATCCTTTGTTGTAATTTTACTTCTCAGAATGCTGCCCTTATACTGCATCTGTTCTGCCCACACTATAGTCAGAACTTGTAAACACACTTGCCTTGTTCAACTAACATATTTATTTTTTTGTCAAGTTCTTTTGTAGAAGAACTTATCATCTTCTACACACTTATAATTTTGTTGTTTATTACACTTTTTAGGGGTCTGTTTCCCTTTGCTATAATATAAGCTTTCCTGGGACTAAGATCTTTGTGTTGTTTTTTCATAAATTCCATGCACCTTGACCAGTGGCTGGTGCTCAGGAAGCGCGAGATGGCTGGATGTGGATGGATGGATGAAGGAAGAGGGCAGGATAAACTTAAGAGAAAATTCTAAGTAGAAGTGCTGAGTACCCCCAGATATGAATAGATTCAAGCCATTTTTGAAGTATGCACTTTAAGAAAAGATAATATGAATTTAGAAAAATGTATAAAATGCTAATCTTATTCCATAAGGAGTTACATAGAAGAGAAAAGTGTTTCTCAATATATGAATTGAGTATTGTTAGCAGTGAAGGCCAGAAAACAGTGTCTCTGAAAAATTTTATGTGAATCCAAAAATGCGAATTTGCCCATATTTATACAGCATATATATGTCTTCACTGCCAGACAACATTTCACCTTAGTTCTTCGATAAATCACAAAAGTGTCAAAGATGGGGTGGAGCAACATGCATTTTTAAAAGTTAAAATAATACTTGCCTTATTTAAACTGCATTTTTCTTCATATTATGGAGTATAGAAAAGGAAAACCAATTGGCATACCGAACTTGTCTTTAGAATAGGATAACAGAGCGTTAGTCATTTTAAAGTTGTTTTTGTATTGGATATTCTAGTTTATTCTATATGAAGAGCAACATTTGATTTCTCATACACATAAAATCATACAATGACAACTGGAAAATTGTTTTCTTAGCATTTAATGAACTATAAGAGCAATGTAATGAAATATTGATTTATCTTGACAAAACTTTACATTTGGTACTTGATTCAGATGTCCTACTTTGAAAAAAAATAAGGTGAACCATAATCTCAATGACACTGAATACATAAAAAATATATTGAATATACCAATTCCATTCATCAGATCCCCCATCAGAATTTAATACAACTAATTTAACTGCATAATTCTTTCTCTGTATATTTTAGCTCTTATTTTACTGATAAACCAGAATGTAGGAAAGGAATGAGAATTGAGTGGGGAAATTATTCCCAGGTGATGGTGCAGTTTTTGATGCATATGAGACACCCCGGGAACTTGAGAACAGATGTAGCTATGGGAATAATTTTCCCCTTCACAGGGTACTTATTAACCATAGCTAATATTGTTTTAAGTATCCTACCATTAGTAAATGGGTTCATTCATACCTGTTAAAAGGTTTCACTGTAGTGAATATTCAGCAGAACGTGCATATATGTATGTTTGCCATGCGTGGCTTAAACTATTTATAGTATAAATGATCCTGCATATCTTCCATAAAGTTATTCACAAATGAAAATCACTCGTAGTAGCGTGCTTGCTCAGGCAGTCAGTGAAGATCCATCTAGTCAGTCAGCACCTGCATTCCAGTGTTCGTTGGTTCACTTTTAATATATGATCTCCATTTCCTTCTCGCCACAGTCTTTCGAGGGAGATTTTTTATCTCCGTTTTGATGAAGAAGTCATATGCTATACTGCGACATGCAAATTGGGACACGTACTGGATCTGAACATAAATTCCTCCAAAGTTTAAACAACTTGTCATATTTATCATGGGCTAACACTTTCCCATTCTCTCTACATTGTTTTTTACTTTCTTTAAACTTAAAAACACACTCAATTGCCATGATTTTTAATCTGATTAAATAGGCTTCTGGGAGGTACAAAGATCTCATTGATCTCTCTGCCCATTATCTTATCCCTTCGGTATGCCTTTCAGCATACAAGTACACATTTTGGTTCGTAAAGTTAACACTCACTGTGTTTTCCATTACTTTCAGCATTCCCTCGGTGTGTGTCTGCAGAATTTGCAAATTCTTTAGCAAGATATCTAGCCCCTCTATAATTCTTTTTTCACATTAGGGCACCAATATTTCTTTCCTCGTGCTTTATTCCATATGTCACTCTGTATGCCTCTTACTCAGAGGTTCTGAACCAGGGCTGATTTTCACCCTCCCCCACAGGGACACTGGCAATATTTAGAGATCATTTTTGTCATGAATACAGGGAATGAGGTGTGCTAATGGCCCATAGTAGGTATAATACAAGAATACACCGAAATATCCTACAATTCACAGGACAGAACCCACAACAGAAAGTTACTTTGTTAATAGTTAATAATAGTAAATGTTGTTTATTTTCGAGCTAAGTTAGAGAAACACTTTGATGTATTAAATCCCAGCATGCTCTTTTCTTTATGATCCTTTCTAACTTTTTTCATATCTATTTTTCAAAATTCTGCATAAGTTCTTAATGAAATCCTCTTTGAAAACATAGGCCTATTGAGATCATTCTATTTTCTACATCTTGTAAATGCACATTTTTTTGTTGTATCCATTTGGCATTCATCACATACTATGTTGATATGTGAATGTCAAACTTTCATGTGTGGAATATCCATCTTCCACATACATTTGAAACACTCTAATCAAAGTCACAGATTTTTAAAAGTACTTGACTTTGGTTATAGACATTGTATTTCATCTTGCTATGAAATGTAAGTGTGAAATTCTAACATAATTCTGAAATCAGATTCATTTACACACTACTATTAATGACTCTAATGATGGGCGTGAGTTAATGTGAAACAGCAATTAGAGTTGACAATAAAATTATCGTTGTAATTAAAAGGAAAAGGAGCATTTTAGTTAATATATTTGACAATTGGCTTTTCTTTCATTTCTGGTATAATGCAGATTATTTCTATTTATTACTTATAAAGAAAGCATTTTCTATTTCTTTGGTGAAGTTTTACTTTGATTTGGAAGTATAAACTTTCTTTATGGGCTAATAATACCACTGTTTATACATAATTCTTAGTTTATAGGGTGGAGGATTATCTTTTCTCTCTTCATTTTTGAATGAAGAATCTATTTTTAAATTATACCTGCTTTGTCTACTTTTTGCTATGAACCTTACTCTTGCAGCATTTAAAATTTGCTGAATAGTGGCTACAAATATCCAGAAGACAAAAAAATCACTTTATAACAAAGATATTTACACCAGAATATTTATTGCAGCCCAATTCATAATTGCTAAGTCATGGAAGAAGCCCAAGTGACCATCGACCCATGAATGGATTAATAAATTGTGATATATGTATACCATGGAATATTATGCAGCCTTAAAACAAAATGGAGACTTTACCTTTTATATGTTTACATGAATGGAGCTGGAACATATTCTTCTTCGCAAAGTATCTCAAGAATGGAAGAAAAAGTATTCAATGTACTCAGCCCTAATATAAAACCAATTTATAAATACCCACAATTCCATATGAAAACTATAACCCAACTACAGCCCAAGATGAAGGGGAAAGAGGAGGGGGAGGGGAGGGAAAAGGATGGGTGGAGGGAGAGTAATTGGTGGGACCACACCTATGGTGCTTATTACAAGGGTACATGATAAATCTACTAAGTGTAGAATATAAATGTCTTAACACAATAACTAAGAAAATGAAGTGAGGGCTATGCTAACCAGTTTGATGAAAGTATTTCAAACTGTATATAAAACCAGAACATTGTACCCCATAATTGCATTAATGTACACAGCTATGATTTAATATAAGAAAAAAATTCTTCTGTCTTTTCTCCTTATTTAAATCTTAGCTTCTTAGAAGCAAAAGCTTAGAAGGGGAAAAGTGAATAATGATGGCATTTTTCTTTTGTGTTTTAAAGGGAAGGTAACTTTTCATGCAAGTCCATTCAGTAAAAATTTACATGATGGAAAATGAGGAATACACTACTGCTTTTCTGCATTGTGAAATCTATGTACTGTTTTATGCAGCTGTAAAACAGACGACTGCTCCCCATAATGCGCACGGATGCCAAGCACATCTACATGGTACCCCACTTGCTCAAGTGCTATGCAACCCACTTCAGCAAGCATTGGGGAGAGGAAACTAATCTAATTTTGAATTTCTGTTCTGTTAAGATGTACCCAGCTCTAACTGAATCCCACTCTGGGAGTGGATGTATACATTCTAAAGATGCTCAATTAAGAAGAGGCACACTAATTTTTATTAAAACCATTCTTTTCTCCCTCTTGCTTAATTCAAAGAGAAAGTAAGTATTGCAAAGACTAAGCAAATCTTGTCTATCTTCTTTAATTAAGCTAAGGGAATAATGTCTGTATCTCTGAAAAAGAAAAATAACTATCAAATTATAACCTTTGGAATTAGATACATACAAATTATTCTCCTATCTGGTATGACCAGATACACATTGATAGAGATGGTTTGTTTGTTAAAATTCATAGAGAGTTCAAAGCTCTCTACATAGATATTTGTAATCTTTAGCATGTGAAAGTTTTCAGAAGCTACTTTCTTCACTCAACGCCACACTGCAGGAGATGAGCACCCCTGTACATTGTGGAAAACCTACCAAGTAAAACCCATAAAGAGAATCAGTTAAGCTCAAGAATTTCAGGTTGCTGTGAGCTGTGATGCCATGGCATTCAACCAATGGTGATAAAGTGAGACTCTGTCTAAAAAAAAAAAAAAAAAAAAAAAAAAGACCTATGTTCTACTTATTTCCTTCCACCCAAACAAACCACTCATCTTTTTCATTGTCTCCATAGTTCTGTCATTTTTAGAATGTCATGTATTTGGAATGACGCAGTGAGTAGGATTTGAGCTTGGCTGCTTCTCTCGGTTAGCATTAAGTGTTGAAGTTCCCTCCATGTCTTTTTGTGACTTGGTAGCTCATTTCTTTTTTTCACTGAATAATATTCCAGCGTACAGATGTAGCATATTTTGTTTACCCATTCATCAATTCAAAGACATCTGGTTTGCTTCCAAGTTTTGACAATCATGAATAACACTGCTATAAACTTCATGTCAGAGTTTTTTTTGTGAATGTAAGTTTCCAACTCATTTGGGTAAATACCAAAGAGCTCAGTTGCAGGATGTAAATGTTTAGTTTTATAAGAAGCTTCTTACAAATTGTCTTCTAAAGTAGCTATACCATTTTGCATTCACTCTACCAAGGGATAAGAGTCCCTGTTGTTCCACACACTTACCTGAGCTTCCCATGGAAATTCCATGTCTTAAACCATCCATCACCCAATCCATTCACTAATTATATTATTTCCAGACACCTATAGATATTTTATTTTGCAACATGTTCTTTATACTGCATTTTACTAATGGCCTATTAAATTCTAGCAATTAGGTGGCACTGTTAATTTAAAATTTGGCCTGAGATATTATTTTTCTGAAAATTAATTAATATATTTCAGGGTATGTTTGACCATTTGATAACTGGATAGCAGTATTTGTATATGAAAATAGACTGCTTTCATATATAAATATCAAATAAATACATAAAACTTCATCAGCCACTCATAAAAATATTAATTTTATTAGGAAGAAAGATTTATCAAAATGAAATGCCACCACTACAAAAGTCATGCTTATTCAGTAGTCCATATGTATTCCACATATGGTTTAGAACTTACAGACTAGAAATAGACAGAATTGATTTATTTAACTACAGATTGATTCATTTGATAATTATTTATTGAACACATATTATAGGCCAAGAACTATGCAAGGCCCTGGAATAAATCAATCTGAAGAAAAAAATTACCTTTCCTAGAAAGCTGTAGTGAATTTTGCAATATTCTTAGAAGCACTTGTGTTTGATTTTATCATGTAAAATATTAGTGAGATTGTCATCCCAAACCTTATGGGAATTCTCTTTATTGAGGCATTTTCCCCCTCAAACTGTATTTTTCAGTGTGTGCTTATTACCTAGCAACCAAACTATAAAAAACTAATGCTAGAACTTAGATTGATAGGGTTTTTTTTGGTAGCTGTAGAATAAAATATTTTTTATGATGAAACCCATAGAAATTCCCTCCACAACAACAAAGGATTTAAGAATTATTGTACCAGCTTGCTCACTTTAGGAAAACACATTTCAGCTTTCAAGGACTCCTGATTGATATTCTTTGAAATGCTGAAAATACCGTGCTAGCAAATGATACCCTACAGACTCAAATCATCTTTTCATCTTTGGAACTATAGGCCATCATAGTATAAGCCTTCCTGTGACAGACTGACTACATCCCACTTGGCATCAAATAACAGCATCATTTCAGATCATGGTGGTGGCTCAACAATGAAGACACACTGAGACACACTTACCCTGAGCACTACTTTCCACTGGGATTCCCCTGGATACATGTATACTCTTGTAAAGCTCTTAGAATGAATACCACTCTGACATATGTTTTATGACCTCGAAACACAGTTAACATTAACCTTAGAGACAATGTCCTCAGTGCTCAAGACCTTGGTTGCTGAATCCAAAGTGGCTAATTTAAATCACAATTCTTTACATCTTAGCTGTGTGATCTTTGATGATTTATCTCTTAACCACTCTGTGCCTCAGTATCTTCATTTGTAAAATAGAAATAATGATAACATCTACCTTATAGGATTGTTTTGAGATAAAAATGAAGTTATTCATATAAAGTACTTCATGTGGATCATGTAGCTAATGTTTCCTAGATGGGAGCTGGAACTATGAGAATCATTTATCCTTCTGGAGAGTCAGACACCTGAGTGGAACCTTGATCCTGCTTGATCATCTTTGCATTGACTATATATTGACTTCCTGCACCATTTCCAAGAGTGCTCCTTTGAAAAGCTTTCTGTAATCTTCAAATGCCCAACTCCACCTTTCACTTTTGTTAGGTGACCTTCCTGACTACTATGCTAAAGGACTGAGACTCTCTAAAGAGAAGTCCTCCAGTGCCCTCTTTCTGTTTAAACACACCTCTAGGCCATCGTGCTGCTACTCTAACTTTCTTATTGATGTTTAGGAGACCACTCCTCCCTTCTTACCAAAGAGAACTACTCTGCTTGATTCCATTTTCTCCTCCCTCATCTGAGTTCACTCAGTGCTTATTCTTCTGTTAGCAAGTACATAGTCGTAATGTCACCTCCCACCCCATTAAATCCTCTTACCCAGAGTGACTACATGCCCAGCACTGCATCGACAATACTACTTTATAGCTGTTATAGATCAACCAGAATGTTATTTTGAATCTCCTTTCACTCTTACAAAGTACCAATTTGGGCACTAAGTCAATAGGTCCATTCTGTTATAGACTATAGATACACTTATGGCTCCTTTTGTCCCTACAACAGTTAAGAGTGAGGATATTGTTTTCTTTAACAATTACACCTTTTCCTGTTATGATTTTCCTGCTTCCATTTTACTCAGTATTTTAAATAACTCCACTTCTTTCTTTATTCCCTATATATAGACATTATCTAGTGTGACAGTCTTTTGTATCTTCAATATTTCAACCAGTCCTTCTCTGCCAGGGAAACTCCAACCTCTGTCCTGCAACTTCAGCTCCTAACCGTGTATCTTCTGCTATATAGCATTCCTACTCTCCAAGTTCAACTCAGATTTTCAAGGTTTTTTTGTTTGTTTGTTTGTAACTTTGTTTTGCAGTTTTTGGCTGGGGCTGGGTTTGAACCTACCGTCTCTGGCATATGGGACCAGAGCCCTACTCCATTGAGCCATAGGCACCATCTAAATTTTCAGTATTTTAAGTGTAAAATAATCAAATTGCCAGCTTCCTGGTCTCTAATGACTCCTTCCTATAATTTGCTATTACTCTACTGCCAGAATAGTATCTCTGAAGCTCAGAATTCCTAGAAAACAAACATTTCCAAAAACTCATCCTGAAATTCAAAGTCCTTGAATTCAAGGTCCTGACCCAAATTGATTTTCAAACACTTCATTGTATATGCATATCTGGTAGGATTCAGCTTGTCTCTTTTCCTTTGAATATACCTCAGGATTATTTGTTTATTTATTTATTTATATACTTATTTATTTATTTTGAGACAGAGTTTCACTGTGTCACCCTCAGTAGACACAGCATCACAGCTCTCAGCAACTTCAAACTCTTGGACTTAAATGATTCTCTGGCCTCAGCCTCCGAAGTAGCTGAGACTACAGGCCCCCACCTCAATGCCCAGTTATGTTGGATTATTTTTTAATATAATCAAAAAGGCTTTAGGAAGGGCCAGTGTTTTACTCAGTGTTTTACAGAGGCTTCTGGTAAAATACATGAATTTTAAGAACTTTGGGTCTAGGAAATGGACAAAATTGGGAAGTTTGAATGATGAAATTTCTGAGTACTACCTAGAGCTTTGAGGATACTGGCACGATACATTTCACAGGTTGTAGTGACAATAGACAGAGTTCTTTTCCAGGTTAATGTGAACATGCTGAATTTTACATGAATGTTTCCTGGCCAGCATGTTGGGAGATATCTACCTAAAAAAGTTAATTATATTTATTGCTATTTCTCATGGTTTTACATGATGTACTCTTTCACTTAATGAACTGGCTTTCAGGATGCCTCAGACTTCTCATTTTTCTTGCCCTTTATCGGCCTTTTTTTTTAGTATTTGTTGTTAACACATCTTCCCATACAATTCAGTCCTTAATTCTCTACCTTTTCCCAAAATTACCCGTCTAGATAATCCCATCCAGTCACATAGAGTAAAGGGAAGTCACATAATATGAGCTCTACAGTTATTTAGCCTTTACTTTTCTCCTGAAGTACAGAGTAATAGAACCAATTACCTCTTCATCATTTCCATTTAATGTCTAAAAATATTCTCCAAAGCAACAAATCCAAAAAGAGTCTTAATTGCACTGTACATGCCAGATAAAAAAGGAAAACAAAATTCTTTCTTCATGTGGTCTTACAATAAAGTTGATGTTGACACTTTTTCCCAATATTTTTCAGACCAAAAAGCCAGGATTTGTTTTTGATTCCTCTCCTTCATATAGCTTCATATCCTATCCAGAAAAAACTACTTCTGAATGAGCTGCCCTCAAAATACTAAATCAAACAATAAACACTGCTACCACCCTAGTTTAGGAGACAATCATCTTGTGTGGAACACTGAAGTCTTCTGTCTCCCCATTAGCTCTCACTGTCCTTATAGCCTATTCTTCGTGTACCAGCCAGAGTATTTTTTAAATATGCACATATCATTTAAAAAATATACATTATATCATTTTCCATTCTATTCATTCCATTTTCCATTCTATGCATTCCATTTCCATTTCTATTCAAAAGCTCCAAAACTTCTCTAC
Organism: Arctocebus calabarensis; assembly: GCA_963573935.1. Taxonomy (NCBI): domain Eukaryota; kingdom Metazoa; phylum Chordata; class Mammalia; order Primates; family Lorisidae; genus Arctocebus; species Arctocebus calabarensis. The sequence goes on along the minus strand of CAUYON010164100.1, from coordinate 19,989 downwards.
TGTTTTGAATGAAACTCTCTAAGTTTCTCAATTAACTTAGCTGGTGGCTCCTGTCCTCAGGTGCCACAGGAGGCCCAAACAGAAAAGCACCAGCAGGGGGATCACCAACTGAGTCCTTCCTGGGCGGCTTAGCTGTCCATTCAAAAATTCTTCCTTACTCAAAGATCTTCAAGCTAGTCTGGGTCACAAGATGGGAAAAATAGCAGCCTTCTGTCCCTAGTTTTGTATAACAATAACAGCTGCTCATGTAGGAAACGGCTTCCCCTATTTAAGGGTCATCTAGATTGGGGCATCCAAATTGCACAGGGCAATTCAAGTAACTGGTGGCAAAGGCAGTCAATCTGAGTTGATGCAAATCTGAGTTTAAAACAAGGTTCCATAGAAATGCAAATCAAAAACTTCCTGAGATATCACTTAACCCCAGTGAGAATGACCCACATCACAGTCTCAAATCTGCAACTACTGGCATGAATGTGGAGAGAAGAGAACAGTTTTACACTGCTGGTGGGACTGAAAACTAATACAACCTTTTGGGAAGGAAATATGGAGAATCCTCAAAGAAATTATGGAGAATTTTGTCACAAGGTCATTTGCACTAGAATTTTTATTGTGGCTCAATTTACAGTCACCAACATGTGGAAACAAACTAAATGCCCACCAATCTAGGAATGGATTAAAAAGCTATATATGTATATATATATCATGGCATATTATTCACCCATTATAAAAGACAAAGACTTTTCATCTTTTGTATAAACTGGACTGAGATAGAACACATTCTTCTTAGTAAAGCATCACAAGAATGGAGAAGCAAGAATCCAACGTACTCAATTCTAATATGCAGTAGATTATCTAATACATGGTGGGCAGTAGGGTAATGAGGGAGAGGGAGAGAGGTAGGGGGGTCACAGTGTACGGTACACCTCTTGGGGGCAGGACACGATTATAATAATTCATTTACCTAACAAATGCAATTAGTTAACCTAACTTTGTACTCTCAATGAACCAAAAGAATAAATAAATAAATATTAAATAAATAAATAAACAAATATAAAATAAAAAAAAATAAAACAAGTTTCCGCATAAGGGCTTATGGCTTGTTCAGACTTGGCCAGGCCTAAGCAGTAATTCATTATGCCTTCTCCTTCACTCCTAAGGCAATTGATCCCATGATGCCTTGGCTGTTGGCTGAGTCTAAATCACCTGAAGTGAAGAAATATGATTGCCACCACCAGGAAAATCTGGCATATATATCATACTATTCACTTTATGATGGTGATGAGGATTGAAGGGTTGAGGATTACAGAGAGGAAAATTTAGAATCTGGTTATCAACCGGACTCCCAGGACCATAAAAACAAATCAAAGCTTTTAAGCAAAGTAGGGGTGTTGGAGAGCACTGGGTTAGATGGTCACCACCTCCTCTCGTGTTGCTAAGTGATGGAGATTTTCTTGGCTTCTCCCGAGTAACTGATGGACCTGCAGCATGTGGCTGCCTAGAGGAAACAAACACCTGCTCCTTATGGCCAATATATAGTTAGGAGGGGAGAGTGACATTATCATCAGACTCAATTAGATTTGTATGTTATACATAATACACAGGAATTTCTAGTCCATTTTTCTGCATAATTTATACGGTAGCCTTACATTCTGACCTAGGTCTGGTTTTATTGTAGTATGAAGTACAGCTGCTGGGTTTACACCAAAGGCAAATAGTGATCTGTTGCTGTCCACTAGCCTACTTGGTCAGTGACATAGAGGCAGCACCATAAAAGAAATGATTGATTGCAAAAGGAAGACTGAGGCTTGCTTGGGGACTCAGCAAAAACCCATTTTTACTAAGATTCTTATATACACCAAATCATCAGATAACAATATCCAAGAATAAAGAACACAAAATGTAACAAAAAATGTCATAAAAATTTCTTATCAGTATTAATGCAGCAAAGAACGTACACACATTTATAAACTAAGAATGTCCTGCTTGGAGATAAACAACAATGCAGATAAACCATAAACGTGCTGGGTTGTCTGTTCTGTTAGCCTACTTCCCTATATGATAACTGAAAGTTATTGTGTAAATTGAGGTAGGGAACAAAGTGCAAGGGCCCACTGCCCCAGGCAGGTGATTAGTCCCCAGCTGTGACTTGGCGGGACCCTCTAACACATTCTTTCCTGTAGGGCATAACTACCTGCGTTTTTCAGCAAGACTGCTTCTGTGAGCTGGGGGATGCATATCCCCCCAAACTCACATCTAGCCCAAGTACTGGAAATGTTCCTTCTCAGGGCCTCGTACCTCAAAGAGCACAAATGAGACTGATTCACCTTACAAGGATGCAGGGGACTGTACCCCTTCAGATCTCCACACCATACCATTCTATAGGGTATTGTGGAGTACTTATCAAAGCATGAGCTAAGGGACACAGCATTGAATGGGTCCGAGTACCTGATGTAAGCAAGCACCATATCCTTGGAGTGTCAAGGTCCACATCCTCTGTAGCAGTAAAGAAAGGTGGATTGATGGTGACCTTGTGATCATGGTGAGATTTGTTTAGGTTTCAAGTTACTATGAGACCATTGTTCTTCAATGACATCTTGGGCTTGAGTGCTATCTTTCAAGGGAGCAACCATTCTGATTGGGGTAGCCATTCCAGGTGGTCATCCAGGAAGGGAAATAAGGAATCTGGCCATCGTGTTGACTACCATAAACCTGTGGGGCCCTTTCACAGTTTCTCTACTGTGCTCCACTTACTGCTAATGCTGCACAAGTCTATTAACCCTGTGGCAACTCAGGGGAGCATTTAGTAGTAACTTGAGTGGTGCTTTTCCAGGTGGTATAGGATGTTTCCATCCACAAATCATACACACTGGGGCACATATCTGTTCTTCTTGAGCCTGTTGCACATTTTGAAGGTTCTCTTTTCATGTTAGACTTGCATACTTCAGGACCCATTCCATTTTTCTGCTGCAGAGCATCATTAACTGATTCAGTTTAAAGCCTAGACATCCAGAGAGCCATCTGCCCATCATTACGATTTGATCTGTGTCTGCAGAGGGCCTGGCAGTGGTTAAGCATTGGTGTCACTGGACCTATTTAACATGCAAAGTTTGAATTTCCTGGTTTAGATCCTAGTCCTATGGTATTTGGGATGCAGAACTTCTAACATGGCTTTTCATCCTGCTTCAGTTTTCTAACCTGGGGTACAATTTCTGACTGCAGCAATTCTGTTCCAGCATTCCTCTAGGTTGCTGGTCCAGGTTCCCGTAACAGTTCCTTAACCCACCTCGCACCTGGGATGCAAAGAAACACCAACCATAAGGAAAACAGACATCTTACAACTTGGAATTTTTACTGACATCCCATATTGACACTGATTATACAGATAGCTCAAACCAATATTTTGTCAGTCACTTCCTTGTCCCACAGCATAGAACACAGTGGATAAATGTAGTTCCATGTGGTTAGAACCTGATATTGTCAACATCCAGTAGTTTGAGTGATTCTTCTCTAGAGACCCAGACTCTGCCCTCCTTGGTTTCAGTAATAATATCTACTTCCAGAATAGAGAAGTGAATGAGATATATCAGCCAACCACTAAAACCTATAAAAACTAGAGCTTCCACTCAAAGCTTTATGTCAAGCAGGTAAATATGCTTGCTGCCAGAAGGCCTAAACTAACAAATCATAACTTTCTGACCATTTCCATTCAGGTCACCAGTAAATACTAATATTTGATGGGAAGACAATCTACATCTTGTAACTACCTGGAGAGTCATCATTATTAAAGTGTAAGTGATGTTATCTCATAGGCACTGACTCGTCCATAATCAGCAGGGTGGGAATTATGGTGGGTTTGGCCCAATTATGATGACAGGAATGGTGGCCACAGGGTGAAGAGTTAAAAAGGGTAAGTGCGTGGCCACAGGGTGAAGAGTTAAAAAGGGTAAGTGCTCTAGGAAAGAGCGTGGTCCACCTGGGTTCCCGGGAGCCACAGCATTAGTAACAATGACTTTAAGAGGCCACTGTGCCATTCTACAAGACCGGCAGGTTAAGAGTAATAGGAGAAATGAAAGTTCTACTTCTCTTTTGTAACACCCCTTCCTGGGTTACCCCAGCCAAGAGGTTGGAGCCAGATCTGAATCAGTGACATCAGGTAGTCCAAAAGATCAAAGTAAGTGAGGTTAAACAAAGTAAGAACCTATTCTGCTGAGTTCTTTAGAGAAGCCAACAAAGGGCCAGGGGAAATGCCCATGCACATTACTATTTAGTGAAACATACCCACTGTGGATGGGAGAGACCTAATCAAATGAAATGCTTTCTGCTGAATGGGCGCTCACCCTGGGAAGAAGGGGAAAGCTGGGCCATGTGCCAGACTTTAGTAATGGTGCAGCATTTGCAATTAAGTAACCCTTGCTTGGACAGGGCTAAACTAAGAGGCACCCAATGGCACTTGTCATATTCTACAATGGCCGCTGTCACCCTGTGGCTTAAGACTTAATAGCAGCACTCTGCCAGAGCCTGAGAAATATGGGCTGTGTGAGCCTGGAATGCTAGAAAGAGAGAGCAGCCTAGATCAGGCTGTCTCATCTGCATGCAGTTAAAAACAGTCTCCAGTATACTGGCTCATGAATGGGTCACCTGGAGGGTGACTGGGACCTCCACTAATTTGACCCAAACAAGCATGCCCCACAGCAGCTGTTTGAGAAATTTAAGAGTCATGTAGCCATTGGCCTGACCATATTGCCAGCCCAGCTGGATGGCTATAGACCAGGAATCTGTTAAAATGTGTATCTGAGGGAAGTTATGAGCAGTCCCATCCTCTGCTGCCAGAAGGATAAGAGCCTTGTAAACTGGCCTGAGACCATTTTGCCCTCTTGTGGTACAAGGGCAGGAGGTGCCCACTTGTCAGCAGGCTTCATTGCACACAGTGGTGGTGCTGCATATAAACTCCTTTTTAGTTCACTCAGCTTTTCTCAGGGGCCTCCAGAGTTTGAGAAGCTGGGCTCCTGCCATCATTTCCTCTAGGTTTGTGGACAGGAAGCTGAGTAACGGAGAAACCACATCTGCTTATAATTTGTAAAGGACCTATTTGTCAGGTTTGGCCTATTCTTACAGATACCATTTTCATTTCACTAGGGAGGCACTAGTGGTCTTGCAGAGACTCTGCTGGGAATAGTTTGAGGTCTGGAGCATGAATGGAATCTATGTGAACCAGAGCATGACCCATGAGTGCTTCAGTGGCAAGAAGAGCATCATGTGCAGCAAATAATGCCTTTTAACAGTATAATGAGGGAAGGCCTCTGGAAGTCAGGTAGCTAGGGTGGACCATGTTTGGTCCATAGGTCCCAGGAGATGTCACCAATGGTAGTCACCAATGGTAGGCTCTGGATACAAAACCTGGAACTCAATAGGACCAGGGGCATGGTCTGGGAGACTCCTGCTGGGGTGACTGTAGTTTTGCATGTTGTTTTGAGCTCCAATCCAATGTGGAAGACTTCCTCTTACGGCATACATGGGCCTTAGAAGAATGGAAAGGTGGGGGAAATGGTGTCTCAGAAAGGAAAAAAATGAGGTATATTGTTGTCTCAATATAGTTGGATCTGCTTGAAAGTGGCTAGAAGCTTAAGGATTAGGGTTCGGTTTGGTTTTTAACTGCAGAAGAATTTGGCATCTTTCTGAGAATGAGGTGATACCCAGAAAATTTACAATGATGACTGAGTCATTAACTTAGTATGAGGCTATAACCTAACAAAACTCTTAGGAAAAAGTCACCAAAGGAACCAACATGATTTTGACTTCCTCTTGTAAAGAGTTTCTGAGCAAAATGGCATAATGATGAAATGCCATGGGGTCCAGGGGTCCAGAAAGAGTCACACCAAGTTATGGTAGCACAAGTTTGTGTAAATGGGCACAGCTATAGCCTTGTGTGTACTAAATGTACACAAGTTCACTTCAAAACAGAAAACAAACAGGTACTGGACCATTTCCCTCATGGAAATTGAAAGAGAATATTGATCGAGTCTGTTACTGCACAATATCGTCCTGCTGTCTTGTGAATGTGCTTTATTAACTGGACTATGTTCAAGATTAGGGCCATAATGGGAGGCACACGTGAGTTAAAGTTTCTTTCATCAATAGTTAGACATCACTTGTTTACAGCTGGTTTAAGTACAAACTGAAAGGAAGAACTGAAAAAAGATATTGTGTATTTAATAATCCCCATGTCCAGACAGCTTTTTGTCATGGATAACAGTCCCCCTTTCCTTGGCACGGGAGGTACCATGGTATATTGATCACCTTCACTACTCAGGATGAATGTACCGGTTCCCATTTAGTTTGTCCCACCAAGACATCCAGGAATTTGGATTTGTTCCACCTGGAAGACTGGCAAATTAAGATGTCCCCACCTAATGGGACATAACAAGGAGAAGAGAGCCACTACAATACAGCTAGCTGTTTTCAAAAAAAAAAAAATGGTGCTTACTGTGGCATTCATGGTAACATGTCTCTCCATGACTCGTTGTAAGAGGAATGGGTTCTCAGGAATGAGTGTGAGTTGTGTTCCACTATGAGGGATTAAATTATTGTTGGTTATATTTTGCACAATAAATGGCCAGTGATATGCAGGGGAAATTTTCCCCTATCAGAGGTACAAGAACCAGAGAACCACTGAGTTCCTGAGGTAGAGATTGGGGAGCCTGTTCTTTCCACAAGTCTAGAAAAGTGATTGAAGTCAGCACATGTGTGGTGCTCAAAGGGCAGCAGTACTAGAGACATTGTCACTCTTTGCCCAGTGACAGTTGAGACACTTGGAGTGCTCTAGCCAGTATAACTAATTCCTCCGTGTGCTGACCTGTGATGAGATGATTGAGCTCTCCCAAGTGACAGTAGGGTCGCCTGTAGAGGGTATCATGCTCTGATCTTTCCTTTCTCCTGAGAAGAGAGGAAGGGGGAGCCTTCCACATTTAGGGTGACTGTACATGGTAGTGAAAGATAAGCGGCATTGAATTCCTCTTCAACCTTTCAGAAAAGGCCAGACTGTAAGTTGTGGGTACTCCTGCTCCAACTTGGAACTCAGGAGAAGTCAATATCTGAGCTTTTCTAGATCCTTCTCTTTTGTGTAGGGTCATGGCATCAATCTAGAACACATTGAACTATGTCACCATTTTTTGTGAACTGGAACAAAATTGCCTGGTAGGCTTGGAGGCTCTGTGAAGAATGAATTTCTCGGCCTTCTCGTCTAAAGGAAATTCTTCTGTATTAGAGGTTGTTGTGAAGTCTGTGTGGAAATGTTGTTTAGTAAATAGACCCATGGCACCATCCCAATCTTTCAGAGTCAAAGTCTAGCATCTTAGGTTTTTCATGCTCCTTGTGCCTTAACAATAATTACGGCCATGAAGGTGTGAACCTTCTACAAAGTCATATAGATCCATATGAGTGGGAGCAAAGCCTTCTCCTCTCCGGTGGTCAGTTTCTCCTTATCACTCTCCCCTAAGACACTGTATCCTATACACTAGGACTCCCAAAGTCACAACAGAATCCCATTGTGGGAAGAAAAGCCCCTTTCTAGTTTTATAAACAAAAATTACCCTACGTAGGAATTTGAGCAAATTATGTATTCTGGGACTTTGGCTAACTCCAACATTGGTGTATTTCCTCTGTCATGAGCTGCTGCTCAGACCTCACACCAAAAACCTTTAGCAGCTAATCTGTCCCCTTTTCTCTCTTTCTATGAACATATTCTTTTAGGAAATTTTGCCTTTTTCACGATGGTATTGTGCATCTTCTTCTTGCTGTCCTTCTGGGCTTCTCCTATAATTTTGGTGAGTGAAGTGTAACCAGGAGCATCAGGGGAGGAGGAAACTTATGCCCTGTCATAGGCCATCACTTCTTGTTCAAGAGTGGTCCAGTAAACCTCTGAGTGGTCTGGGTCAGTGTCCACCATAGTGAGAGTGGCAAGGGTCATGGTTTTGGCACCTGAGTCTTAAGATCACAAGAGGAGAGATGTAGTGTTGTTGAGCTGCAGCAGTTAGAAGTACCCAGGACATTTGAATGTGTTCTCACAAGCACAAAAAAGGTTTTACAGGATTGCAGCCCAATTCATAATTGCTAAGTCGTGGAAGAAGGTCCTTTTTACCTTAAGTAAGCAATCACACATCTGTCCCTGAAGTTGCCTATGATAATTATTGGAATAAAAAATTGAAAAAGGCATTTTGGAATAGAAAGAGGAAACTGAATTTTTTAACTCCCAAGAGGTGCCTTTACGTATACCCCATACTAATGCTCATTAGCAGAATGTGGGTAAGTAACAGACTCAACACTGAGGGTCATGAAAGAATTGTGAACCCAGGACCCACCTGTTCTACAGGTGGATTCTTCTCTTTAAAGGGCAAGGGTTCCAGTGAATTCATTTGGTTGGTTTGGAGGATTTTTTAAAAAAATTGCTTACTGTTTATGTCTCTCTGTATAGAGTTAATTTATTTCCTGTTTCCCTTCTCTGCATTATATACATTCAAGAGAATGAATAAAACTTATATTCTAATGTTTAAGTGAGATTAGTGACACGTATTCATTAAGTGTCTCCATCATTGTATCTCAAAACACAACCCTTAGGATTAATTACCATCATAAATTAGTAAAATTACAAATAATTAATTTCAAGATTCAGTTGACTGTAGAAAATGTGGCAACTTATGTTTAATACTGAAAGGTCATGGCTGCATCACTTCTGCTATAAAACTAAAAGATTGTTTATATCTAAAAATATAAGGAAAATGAAAATTCTTTAATTATTTTTAGGTCAAATAATATATGTTCTATAATAGAGTTCCTGGAAGGCACACCTTAAAAGCTCCTTTTGTCCTCATATGTTCCATCTCTCAACCAACAGCTAAAACTTCCTCCTAAGGCTGTTCCTAGATATCATGGCTTGGAGATTATTCTCTGGTTCCTGAGAATTAGTTGACTCCTTCTTTCCAGATCTGTCAGTGATTTGTAGAGGCAGCTATCAGGAAATGAGGATACCTAAGATTTCACTGTGTATACCCGATACGTCTTACGCTCTCTCCAATCCTAAGAGCCCTACAAAATACGATCATCTACTTAGCAGGGCCATTTCTCTGTCAGTTCTCATGCAGAACTGGTTGATCTTTTTTTCCTTCACTGCCCTCTATGATTATTTTAAATTCAGTTCAAACAAAATGTGGGTATGAGCATTCAGAGGACTCAGCCACTGAATCCTCTTAGAGAAATTTAGCTATCTGTGTTGATAGAAGGGGCAAAATACATTCAGAAATTGGTATAAAATACAATGTAATCCAAAGAAAAGTACAATCTTATTGATAAACCAACTGGAAATTTTGGCTTTGCCAACAGCATGGCAATTTCTATTCAGAAATTTTAACATCATAACAATTATCACTTTACTATTTTTCTAAATAGGAAATATAATGCATAGTATGATTATGTGTACTTTGATATCTTCAATTTTTATAGTTTTTGCTTGAACTAAAAGCTATAACATTTTATTATCTTGATATGTTAATTCTTAACTTTGTAAATTATAACCAAGAGGTGCCATACATAATATCCTATGGATTTTTCATTTTCATTTTGTTGGAATCCATAGAGTTAGAGGTTTAGGGAGATCTATTGAACAATTACTATAACATGAACAATATATTTGGAATTACAAAGAAAAAGAAGTCAGAATGGGAAAAGGCAAAAAAATATTATTTCTTCCTCACTCTAAAATAAATAGAAATATTCCCATTCTATAATTACAGTGGTAATATTGGGAACAAACTCATTCAGGAGTAGTCATGCCCAAACACTGTCATATTAAAACTTTATTTACTTGTTCATTTATTATACCCTCAGATTTTTATTGTGAATTTTATATTTTTGATAAATTTTTGAGAAAATTTTAAATATTCATGAGATTTTCATGGTGCAAAAAGAATTTCCTGTGCCCTTCATACAGCTCCCACCTTTTGCTCACAGTTTTAAAAACCGTAAGACATGTAATAAAACTATGAAATGAACCTTGGTGCAATATTGTAAACCATAAGTCCAAAACTTATTCAGATTTCACTAGTTTCTTTAAGAATACCCCCCGTGCCTGCAGCACTGTTCTAAATCCAATATTTCATTTAGTTTTCATGTCTTCTTGGTTTCCTTCAATCAACAAGTATAGTTTCTTCTGGAATTTCATGATCTAGACACTTTTAAAGACTACTGGTTAACTATTTTGTAGAATGTGCTTCAATTTGAGTTTCATTAATGTTTTCTTGTTCTTAATTTCAGGTCACAGGTTACTCAAAGGGATGCCACAGAAACAATGTGCTATTCTCAGGGCATTGTACTAAGTGGTAGGTAACGTTCATATGAGCTAATGTTGACGTTAATCTTGATCTTGTCCTTTAGAACCCTCTACTTTTCTCTTTTTAATTACACAATGCTTTTAGAGAGATACTTTGAGACTACACAAATATCTTGTGTCTGCTTAAAGTTTCACCCACTCCTTTTACTATCCATTGGAGAAATTTGCTTGATGTAAACATTATTGTGGTAACTGGTGGTGATTTAATATTTCCTTCATTTCTTCTACATGTATTAATTGATTTTTTCCAGCAAAGTGCTATTACTATTTCTTTCTTCATTCATTTTATTAATTTGTTATGAATATTAACTTTACTTATTGATTTTATAATCAATGCTATTACTGTTTATTTTATTGTTCTAGTTGCTTCAACTTTAACCTTTGGAAACTATTTCAGGTTAGCTCCTGTGCCCTTTTGAAATGCTCCCATCATTTGTTTTGTTTAGTTTCTTTTCAATTTCCTTGCTTTCTGGCACTGCAAGATACTATTGGATTTTCCTCTATTTTTCCTGCCACAGACATGGAATAAACTAGTTCTCCAAGGAGTCTTGGCACTTTTTTTTTTAAATGGTAGAAATCAATATCTGGGTGTTTGATGTGTTCATTATAAAGTTTCAATGAAAACATTTGTTTAAAAATCATTCTTACAAGATCTCAACAAAAGTTATAAACTATGGAGAAATTCTAATATAGCACTTTTTAATTGCGTGTTGATAGATGCTGTGTTTGGCCCAACATACCAACAACCCGTCCTCCTCCAGAGCTTCACAACATAAATTACTGAAGAATTGTGCCAAGGCTTCACTATTATAAACAAATTGGTTTGCCTTTGTTAACCTAATCACTTTCAAAGTTATTCATCTTCAAAATACTCTTTCATTTTTTTTCATAGTACATTTGTGAACATCCAGCTGAAAGCTCAGGGTCAGTTTAATAACTGTTTAGGAAATAGCATTCTAACTAAAATCGCCTCTCCTAAGAGTTATTATCAGTTAAGGAATCACAAGATATCAGTTACCTTGCTTTTAGCTGTTCATATCAATAACCAAGGAGAGTCATTTAAGGACCTTCACTGACATCACTGAAAACTGACAGTGGAATCTGAAGTCTCTGCGCCATCTTCTGGTTTTCTTACACATTCCTCCGAATGCATAGTATAACATATTCCCTCTCTTCCTCCCTTCCTTTCTGCCTTCTTTCCCTCCGTCCTTCCTTCCTTCCCTCCCTGCTTCTTTTCTTCCTTTCTCTTTCTTTCTTTGTTTTTGTAGCTTAGATGAACTATATTGACAACTTCTAAAGCCAATCCATTTTGAAAATGTAAGAACACACCTTTTACATTCGAATGTGTCCTCCTGATGGTGTTGTATTTCTGGACTATTGTTCCCCATTCTCTTCGTTTCACTCTCTGAGTAGAAGAGTTGTACAGAACTCTGGTCCTTTATGGTTTAAGCATGCATTAGACCCTTGACTGTATCTAAGAAGGTGTAGTTACTTATTCAGGAATCAGTGCTTCCCATATTTATTTATTTATTAGATAAATGAAATCTATTGAAGAATAATGATGTGGGATGTAATATTTTATAGTGACAAATCCAAATCACTGTTAAGGGTGGATCATCTCAAAGCACTGTTAGCAAAATTCTATAATTAAACCAACAAAACAGCAATAAAAAAGCTAACTTTTAAAATGGACCCATCTGTTGTTTGATAGATCAGAAGGGTGATTATTGTTAGCATGAATTAATTATGCATTCCAAAATAGCTTAAAAAGCTTAATTTAAATGTTCTTAGCATAAATAAAAGATAAATATTTAAGAGGGTAGATATCTCAATTACCCAGATGTGATTAGGAGAAACTGTCACATTATCACAAGGACCTCCCAAAATGTACATCTAATATACATCAATAAAATAAATTTAAGAAAGAAAAAAATCAAAGAAGTAGGACATAAGTAAAAACTGAAAAACATATATGTGTGTGTGCATGTTTATATATGCATATATACACATCTTTATGTGTGTTTTCATGTATATATGCACAAATGTGTGTGCATGTATATATATGCATATATACACATATGCATATGTATATATAAACAAATATACACATATGTGTATATGCATCTCTATATATGCCTATATGTACACATATATGTGTATGTATATATATGAATAACGTATATGCACAGACACATGTACATGCACACACACATTCTTTTATGATACTTGATGTACAGCTCTTATACCATATTCATTTGTGCAACCAGTAGTTTCTGAGTATTTACTATCTTTTACAGTACACCTGGTAAAGGACATACCAATTTGAATGTAATATAGCTCAAGCCCTTAAAGATTATAGTCAATTGGTAAGACATACAATGTAAATCTAATTTTGATCTAGGTTAAATGTAATAATAATATTATAAGAAATTTGTGGAACACAGAAAACAATCATCTAATATATAATTATTCAATGTATTAGCTCCAACTGCCATAACAACACATCATAAGCTGGGTGGCTTAAACAGTAGAAAGTTCTTCCTCACAGTTTAGAATCCTGGAAGTCTCACATCAAGACCCTATAGGTTTGGTTTGCCATGACAAAGCTGTTCCTGACTGGCACATAGCCACCTTCGTCTTGTGTGTTCCCATGACTTGTTTCTTTTCTCTGTGTAATGTGTATGTGTATATTCATAGTAAGAGAAATTAAGGATCTCTCTTACAAAGGCACTAATGCTGCCAGATTAGGGTCACACCTTTATGCCTTCATTAAGCCTTACTTCCTTACAGCTCCTATTTCCACATATACACTAGAAGTTAGAGATTCAAAATATGCATGGGGCAGGGGGGCAGAAAGATTCATTCTATAAAGCTCAGAGTTCCCAAATATGCCAATTCTTATCTTTTTTTCCAAATATGCCAATTCTTTTAAGAAAATAAATTAAATCATGATAATAGCTGTCATTAAACATAAAACCCATAATATTATTCATACCAATGCAAGAATTAATTCTTCTAGCAATTTTAATTTGTAAAAGCATTTTTCTTTTAGTTTGTTCTACCAACAATTTGGAGGAAAGAGAACCAATATCATTTATGTTTAAATTTTCAGATAAAAGGTATAGGAATATTGTAATTTGTCCAAAATTATACTGACAATTCACAGTAAAACTTATTTCAGGTAAATTATAATATAAGTCTTCTGGTTTTGTCTTATGATATTTCTGCATAAACAATAAAATTAACCTATGGCAAATACACATGGTACCAAAAAAATCTGTACACATTTTTATAAAAGAACAAAACTGAGTTAAAATTGAAATACTCAACGCATGTTTGACTTCTGCAAATACAAAAGGTGATCAACCATGACTTGGATTCATCTTTCATTATAAGTTTTTATTATAATTTTAACACACTTTTCCTTTCTTAAAATGCATATACACTTTTTGATACCCTCCGTATTTAAAATAAATGATAACACAGAAGATATTTGTATTTCCCTTTGTCAGTCAATGAATTTTCTCAAAAACTAATTGTTTACTTTTTGGTTTCCAATCTGGTGTGGAAAGAGCTTAGAAATTGGGGATTTATCCCATCATCAACTAAAAAGCTGAAAAAAAATGAAAAATCAACAGCTCTTCTTAGCTTCACAAGAGAAAGTCATCAGAGAGAAGAGAAATGATATGTCAGAAAGTTGAATCTACATAAAGAAAGGAAGAGCATCATAGAATGCATGAACGAAGGTAAAATAAAAACATATTCTTAACTGACAACAGCATTTTGTTCAAGGTAATAATAACAATGTGTTTGATTATGTATACTTACATATATATTTATATGTTTTTGTATAAATAGAATGAATGACAGCAATGACACAGTGAACAAGAAGGAAGAATTAGAAAGCTTTATTATTATAAAGCATTTATGCTACTCATAAAGTGGTATAGTGTCACGAGAAAGTGGACTTTTGTTAGTTGTAAATGTATAATCCAAATTTTAGGATAAAGTATCCATTCAAAAAAGTATAATTAATGTTTTAAGAAAGGAAAGAAAATTAATTCATCTAAAATACTCAGATAAAACCTCAAAAGGCAAAAAGAGTAGAAGACAATAAGAACAAAGAACAGGGCAACAAATAAAAAAATTGTAAAAAAAATGATAGCTACTAATTCAGTTGTTCAATATTACTTTAAATGGCAATGGTCTAAACAAACCAATGAAAAGAGATTGTCAAACTGAATAAAAATATTTCAAATATATATTATCTACAGGAAGATCAATTTAATAGAATAACATGTATAAATTAAAAGTGATAAGAGAATGCTATGCCATGCTAACGCTAATCAAAATAAAGTGAGCATAATTATATGAATATCAAATGAAATAGACTTCAGAGCAAAGAAGGTTAACAATGACAAAGAGGGACATTACACAGTCCTGGAAGTGTCATGCAAAGAAGACACAATAATCTTTAATGTGTATGTGCTTAACAATAGAGTGTCAAAATACATGAGGCAAAAAATGATAGAATCACAGGAGAAATAGATGATTCCATTACGATAGTTGGAGACTTTAATGCTTCTCTATCAGAAATGGGCAAAGCCAGCAGGCAGAAAATCAATAAGGACATAGTTGATCTCAACAGCACCATCCATCGGCTGGACATAATTGACATCTATAGAGAGTCAGTCTACTAACAGTAGATTACTCATTCTGTTCAACCCCACATGGAACATTCTCCTATCTTCTAGGCCACACTTCAGACTATAAAACACATCTTCACAAGTTTAAAAGAATAAAAATCAAATAATGACTGCTCTCATGAAATTAAACTAGAAATCAGTCATAGAAAAAAAAAACCCAGGGCGGTGCCTGTGGCTCACCAAGTAGGGTGCCGGCCCCATATGCTGAAGGTGGTGGGTTCAAGCCCAGCCTCGGCCGAACTGCAAACAGAAAAACAGCCGGGCGTTGTAGCGGGCGCCTGTAGTCCCAGCTATTCATGAGGCTGAGGCAAGAGAATCGCCTAAGCCCAGGAGTTGGAGGTTGCTGTGAGCTGTGTGATGCCACGGGACTCTACCAAGGGCAATAAAGTGAGACTCTGTCTCTACAAAACAAAAAACAAAACAACAACAAAAAAAACCCAGAAAATCCCAAAATATGTGAAGATTAAATAATATACTTCTAAATAATTCAGAAGTCAAAGTAAAAACAAAACAAATAAAAAAAAAGAAAACCCTTAAGTATAATCTTTAAAAATATTTGGAACTAAATGACAATGAAAATACAACTTTATCAAAGTTTATGGGATGCAGCAAAAGCAATCTTTCTTTTTTACTTTTATTGAGGCAGGGTGTCACTTTGTCACCTTGGGTAGAGTGCAGTAGAGTCGTAGCTCACAGAAAATTAATCTCTTGGGTTTAAGCAATCCTCTTACCTCAGCCTCCCATGAAGCTGGGCAATCATTAGAAGACAACTTACAGCAATGCATGCTAACATTATAAAAGAAGGAAGGTCTAAAATCAATAACCTAAGCTTCCACCTAGGACATCAGAAAAAGAAGAGCAAATTAAACCACAAGCAAGGAGAAGCAGGATAATAATAAAAACCAGAGGAAAAAATTAATGAAATTGAAAACAAAAAATTTATAGATCAAACAACCAAATTGAAAAGTGGATCTTTGAAAAGAGGAGTAAAGTTGATAAGCCTCTAGCAGATCTAACCAAGAAAAAATAGGACACAAATTATAACAACTAGGAATTAGGGAGGGAATATTATGATAGATTTCTTAGATATTAAAAGGATAAAAAAAGACTATTATGCACAACATAGCACCTATAAATTTGACAACTTAGATGAAAAGGGCCAGTATCTTGAAAAACACAAACAACCCAAAGTCATACAAGGTAAAGTAGACTATCCAATCGCTCCTATCTAGTAAGTAATTGATTTAACAGCTAACGTCCCAAAACAGAAAACACCAGGCCCAGATGAGTTCATTGATGAATTTTACCAAGTATTTAAAGAAAAAAGAATTCTCTGCAATCTCTTCCAGAAGACAGAAGCAGAGGGAACACTCCCTAACTCACTTTGTCAAGCTGGGATTATCTTATAATCAGAACCAGACAGAAATAGACCAATATCATTTATAAACATAAATGCAAAAATCCTCAAGAAAATTTTAGGAAATCAAAACCAAAAATGTTATAAAAAATTATACACTCTTTTCTCACAGTCCACTATGTATGTTACCTTATGATCATTCATCTTTTTATGTATTATCTTTGTACCACTAATAGTTATGTCTCCACACCAGATTTTTATTATCGATAGAACCCGGGCTCAGCTACCTCTCTGATTTCTGCACTTCAGTATCCCACAAGTTTGCTAAACTTAATACCCTGAATTGAACTCATTGCTTCCCCTCTCTTTTCTCAACCAGATCCTTCCCTCACTAAGTGACAACTTCATCCAAATGGTACTTTAATCATAACAATTATTGAAAATTTTGGTCATTTAATATGCATCAGAAGCTTTTTTAAGTGCTTGATGGCCTCAGTATTTAGAATCAAAATGAACACAATCCTCCAGCCTCTTTTAAATAGCAGTGGGAGCCAAGATGCTTTGTCATGCCTAGTTTGTAGTATTTCCAAGTATGAACTCTCTGTGACATATTTCTGAAAATTTAAATGTGTTTTCAAATCCCAAATACCAAAGAAAACCAGTCAAATAATAAGAACAATTGTAAAACTATTCTAATTTTCTTGTTAGAATCAAAATAAACAGTGGTCCAAAGAAACACAGTGATGTCACATTGAAAGCAAGAGCTTCATACAATGACACTCAGAATTGAAGAATAAAACTGGATATTTCTCGGAAGACAAACTGGTTGTGAATTAATTGCTCAGACTTGCTCATAGTTGTTGCTGCATTATATGTGTTTTCATTGCCCTCATTGCTGCTAGTGGTGAGTCTTCTTATAAATAAAATAAATATTAATAAGGCTACACAGGCATTATACATTTCATACAAATCCTATAAGTGGCATTCCAGAAGATAACAAGTTTTAGAAGCAAAATAAGTTTTTAAATTGGCAATTTTTAAATGTGATTATGTAGTTTCATTAGCCTTGCTAAGAGAACTGAATGTTAGGTTATTTTTAATACATCCAATAGTATTCACTAGTGATTTTCTATGTTAAAAACTTACTTTAGTCCACAATAATTTGAAAATAACAAGAGATAAAAAGAGAGGCAGATGTGTATATTGTTGGAGAATACTCTAACATAAATTTAAAACAAAACCAAAATCGTAATTAAAAGAAATAATATTGATTTCTACAGCCAATTAAAGTCAGCTCAAGCACACAAATTATTTTTATAATTAAAAAATAAGAGTATATGTTATAAGAAGCAACATATGCCCAGGACCAAACTTAAAGACAACAATGCTTATCTGTTCTAAAATTTAAAAAGTAACATGTAAATATTAAATATTTGTTATATCCCTTTTAACTTCTAAAATTATTATAACCCAGTATTTATTTTATTCAATAGTCTCCTCTTCTTTTATGAACTATCTATGTCACATAGAGACCAATTTGAATATTATTAAAACATATAATCTTGTCATAAACTGTATTGCTTCATTTTAATAATAATGTAGTTTGTCATTTTTCTTTAAAAACATAAAAGTCTTAGTATAGCCTTATCACAGAAAACAAATCCAGTTTATTATCATGATAAGTCATGAATTATATAAGAACACGTAAATAAATTGGAACAACTATGTTTTCAAGAATTCTCAAGAATTCCCAAGTATTCTGATGAATTCCAATTTCTCATTCTCAAATTGTGAATAGTGATATCCTACAGGATTTTGGAAATCGTACTTAGTCCCTTATTTAAAAGTTCTTCCAAGGACAAACTTTCAATGCACATATTATAAAATACTGAGAAAACAACAACCCTAACTATCAGCTCCTAGAAGATAAGATTGAATCTAATATAACAATTAACACTTCAATAGTCATCACTTGTTCATGACTTTACTGACCTTACTACCCATCAATCCAAAGTTGTTATGTCATAAACTCTGCCGAGTCCTAACCAGTGTCTCAGCTTGCAAGATCCACCTTAAAATCACTCAATTCCGGTTCTAAAATTACATAAATATCATCTTCAGTCATCCCTGTTCTGAGAAAACACTAAGACTCTGTCTAGACAATGTTCTGCCTGCTGCAGATAAGTCCACTAAACTAAGCTTTACTGTATCAACATTTTTTTTTTCTGATGTTCTTTGGAAAGTACAGATTGACTGCTATAATATACAGTATTTGTGTAGGCATTAGAAAAGAACTAGTGCAGTACTTATTTGATCGATGACTATATTGAGGGATAGAGAGATTAAGAAACTTTCCCCATGTCTTACAAGATAAGTGGAAGGGCCAAACTTCCATATAGTTTTCCTCTTCCTATCATTCTATAACTAATTCTCCAAGACATGTTGATCTTTTTCTCAAACCAAAGCTCAGTTTTGCTCATTTTTTAGCAATCTTCTCCCTTTGCTGCACATTATCATCCTTCCACTTGAATTAAGGTAATGGTCTATGAACTAATCTTAACTTCTAATCTCTCCCATCTTGAAATAATTTTCTAGATAGCTAGACAGAATGTCAGATTACTCTTTAAATTTGCAAATTAGATCCTGGCTTCCTCTACTTCAAACCATTTTAGTGGTATCCTACTGAATGTACATTAAAAATAAAACAAAAACAAACAAACAAAAAATCTCCCTGCAATCTAAAATCTAAATCTTTAGCAAGGGCTCCAAGGCCCACATTAGCTGACATTTGCTACTTTTCTAGGCTTATCCTGTACTAGCACGTCATCTTTTTCTGTGCTTCCAAAATAGTGACTTTCATCCCCTCAAATATCTGGCTATATCTTTCTTACCCCAGAGCTTTGTACAGAATGGTTCATCTGCCTGGAGTCCCTTTCCTTACCAGGTCTTTTTAAATAATTCACATCTTCTCCTTTAGGTTTTTGCTTTAAAAATTCCTTAGCATTTATACGCATTTCCTCAACAATCAAAATCAGCATCCCTTCCTGTGTTCTCTTGGAAATCTTTTCTTTTGCTTGATAATACAGATTATAACTCATCATTATACCTTTACTTTAGTGACTATTAGATCAATATTTCCTCCATAATTCTATCAGCTTTATTAACTCTGGTGCTAAAGGTTTTGCTCATCACTGCACTTTCATTATCCACCCAATACTGCTGTTACAGGAAGACGAGGCCCAAAGGAGAGAAAGAGCACCCAAACACCACGTTTATCAGAGGAAGGGCTTTATTCACCAGCTGGGAGCTTATGGCATAGAAGAATTCCAAACGGCTGCGCTCCCCAACTGGCTTGGTCTTTCCCTTTTCATCGACAGTCAGAAAGTTCCACCCCACAGGTACCCTTCTCATTGGCCAGTTTGAATCAAGCGGAAAATGCTAGTCCAGCCCCCACCTAACTACAGGATTTCACAGAACTTGGAAACTTCCAAGTTCCAGGAAGTTAAGTTTATAAATTCCTAAGGGCTGAGTCACCATGGAGAGGA
>CAUYON010164098.1:0-17713 GCA_963573935.1 Arctocebus calabarensis | reverse complement strand
CTTACATTGTGCCCATTAGGTGAGAGCACAACAATTCCCCTTTCTTCTCCCCTTCCTTCAACCTCTATGTCAGGTTCTATAACTTTTCTCCCCCTCTGTTTCTAAATCTGCTGTTAAGGTATAATGATGAAATGTTTACCTAAAAGATGTGAAGAATAACATTTTCTGTAGCTTCTTGAGATGTCTGAATTGTTCAACATAGTCAAAAAAATCTTCCTATGCCTAACATATGAAATGAACAACCATTTTTTCTAGTTCTTCAAGTTGATGTTGGTATTTTAACAGGAATTGCATTGAATCTGCAGATTGCTTTGCGCAGTATAAACATTTTAACAGTGTGGATTCTTCCCAACTGAGATCCATTTGTTACTGTCTTCTGCTATTTCTTTTCTTAAGGTTTCATTATTCTCTTTGTAGAGGTCCTTCACCTCTTTTGTTAGGTAATAGTAATAGAAACAAAACCAGGAGCATCACTTTACCAGACCTCAGGTTATATTACAAATCCACAGTGATAAAAATAGCATGATATTGGCACAACTATAGAGACATAGACATATGAAACAGAGTAGAAAAGTGGGAAAACCAATCTCTTATAACTATCTGATCTTTGATAAACCAAACAAAAGCATACATCATTGAAGAAAAGAATCCCTATTCAATAAATGGTGCTGGGAGAACTGGATAACCATATGTAGAAGAATGAAACTGGGCCTACACCTTTCACCACTTACAAAAATTGATTCAAGATAGATAAAAGATTTAAGTCTAAGACATGAAGTTATAAAAATCTTAGAAAAAAGTATGGGAAAAACTCTCAAGGATGACAGACTTGGGAAAGATTTTATGAAGAAGACTTGAGTGGCAATTGCAACAACATCAGCAATAAGCAAATGGGACTTAATTAAACTGAAAAGCTTCTACATAGGTAAGGATACAAGAATCAAATCAAATAAACAACCTTTAGCATGGGAAAAGATATTTGCATGTTACAAATCTGACAAGGGCTTGATAATTAGGATCTATAGAGAACCCAAATTAAACAACAAAAAAAAGAGCAAACAATCCCGTGTACCACTGGGCAAGGTACACAAACAGAACCTTGTCTGAGAGAGACAGATGAATGGCTAAAAAAATATGAAAAAATGCTCATCATCCCTAATCGTGAGGGAAATGCAAATCAAAACCACCCTAAGATATCACCTAACCACAATGAGAATAGCCCACATCGCAAAGTCCCAAAGTTGTAGATGTGGAAAGAGGGGAACCCATTTACACTATTTGTGGGACTGCAAACTAATAGAGCCTCTTTGGAAAGAAGTACGGAGAATCCTCCAAGAACTCAGATTACATCCCCCATTTGATTTCACAATCCCACTACTAGTCATCTACCTAAAAGAAAAAAAAATCATTTTATGATAAACACAAGTGCACTAGATTGTTTATTGCCACTCAATTTACAATCTCCAAAATGTGGAAACAACATAAATGCCCCCAAACACGGGAATGGATTAATAAGCTGTGGTACATGAATGCCATGTAGTATATTATTCAGCCATAAAAAGACGGAGACTTTACATCTTTTGTATTAACCTGGATTGAGTTGAAACACATTCTTCTTAGTAAAATATCACAAGAAAGGGAAAGCAAGTATCTAATGAACTGAATTCTAATATGAACCAGCAGAGGATCTAAAACATGCCCACACAAGAGAAAAACTCAATGCAAATCAAGTTGGGGGAGGGGGAGAGGGTAGAAGGAGAGGGGATTGGTATGTTCTCGCTTATTGAGCACAAAGTAAGCATGGCATACCTTTTGCGTGTAGAACCCAACTACAAGAGAGACTCTACCTAACAAATGCAAATACTATAACCTAGTTTTTGATACCCTCACATTAAGCTGAAATAAAGACAAACAAAGGAATAAAAAAATCTTCCTATGCTAGTACTAAGAATGGTGTATTCCCCTCAAGGTATTGTCAAGTGTGGGTAAACAGGCGTTGGGTCTTTGTGTTCCCTGGGTTTTGATCCTCAGTACTGAAGAATGGTTACTGGTACTGAGCTCATGGAGTAAATGAGCAGAGCAAACAGGTGCAGGCAGGCAAAATTGCCAAAAGTTCATAAAAGCATAGTACATTCCAGAGAAGGAATGGGTCAGCCCCTATGAGTGGAGGAGACCTTGAGTTTAGGAAGATTGTTCCTTTTATGCTGATTCTCTAAATATGTTTTAAGTGGGAGGTGGGATATTTGCAGTTTTTCTCTGGAAAAGTGTGGAGAATTACTGGAATTGGGAAGCTTCCCCTTTTCTGTCATTGTAAGCCAAATTCCTGGGGTTGAAATGGTATTTTTAACCTGTCATGGTTCTGGTAGGTATGATTTTTACTATGTTAATATGGGTAAGTCATCTAGGGATACTGTTGCCTCATCTATACACATGGCCCAAAGACCCTCTATTGAGGCCATGGTCATATGTTCACTTTGCGGTTTCTCTGCTTCTTTTTGGTTAGTCAGTCTCGAAGACCCTATATCATAGACCAAACATCTGGTTAGTCCTTGGGGACCCCCTTCACATGTTGCCTTATTCTTTTGGGAGTCTCCTCTAGTCAATTTGTTCCTCCTCGTAGACACAGCATCTGTTCCCTTTCCTCCTTGTCCTAACCTAATAGTATTAGTTTTCTAGTTTCTTATTTTCTTTATAATATCATGCCCACTCATGATCCAGTATACAATCTTCTCATGACTGATAAATTTGCATAACTTTTTCATGAGGTATGATTTCCTAGTTGTCTAAATGGGTATCCTTTTGTAAGAAAAACCAAATGAACTAAAGATTTTTCTTTACCTTTGGGCTTAAGAAATAAAGATTTTTATCTTTTAACAAGATAATTCATAATTGATTATTTGGGAAAACGTAGATGTGACTTGCTATAGTTTTACATGTAAAATAACCTGTGGTTCTATTTTGTTCAAATGTTTTGAGCCTTTTAACATCTTTGACAAATATCTGCAAAATCTAGATAATTTGCAAGCTTCCATTTTTGTCACTGTCAGAAATAGACAAGTCTTATAGCCTTTTGTTTAGAATGTTGTGTGTTCATTTTGATAGAAGAGTCTCTAAATTCTTAGCGCAATTGATTTTAACAAATATTTAGTTTTTTTTGTACAGCAAATTACTTCAAGTCTGACAGTAGTTCAATGGCCACAGATAAGTTAATTTATAACCTTTTTTTTTTTTGATGTTTGGGTTTTTGTTGCTCTTAAGTTGCTTAAAAGGTTTTAAAGTTCCTTAAATTCATGCTCATCTCGTCCTCATATGTCTTGGAATGCTGAATTGCCCATGAGATTTTTGACATTAAGTTCATTGACCACAGGTCCTAGCAGGGCAAAAGATAGGAATGGGACAGCAGTCACACACCCCTGGCAACAATGGGACAAAATGAATGCTTGGCCATTGATGTCAAGCATTGACAAGTGTTAGAAAAAAGGGGGAAATGTAAACTAAAATCAAATCCTGGGCAACTCCCCCACCGACTAAATGAACTCCCTCTTGGCCAACAGGATCCCAAGGAAAAAGCGTTAAGCTGAGTTTCTGGCCATAAAGAGAAGGGAGTTCAGAAATGCTTTATTATACCCTCATTCTATCAGTCAAAAAGAAAAGAAAGTGGAACCCAGGAACACAAGTTTGTTCAAGATCTAAGGGCAATAAACAAAGTAGTGGAGAATATTCCTCCTGTGGTACCTCAAACGAACACATTCCTTAGCACTTTGTATGGAACTTTTGATTGATTTTTTAGAAATAGAGTTAAACAATTCTTTGCATTCCTCTTGCCCTCAAATTCTAAGTACTATTTGCTTTTGAGTGGGCTGATTTAAAATCTAAAGCCATATGCCAGTACTGCTGGACTATCTTTAGGGGTTTAAAAAATAACTCCTTGGGCGGTGCCTGTGGCTCAAAGGAGTAGGCGCCGGCCCTGTATGCCGGAACTAGCAGGGTCAAACCAGCCCTGGCCAAAAACTGCAAAAACAAAAACAAACAAACAAAAAAACCTCCTCAACAGTCTTCAGAAAATTCTACCAGAGATTTGTGGGGAATGTTACATAAGGAAATAATTTTACAGTATAAAGACAATACTAATAGCCAGTGAAACTGAAGCTGAAACAAAGTAATGTGCTGTAATTCTATTAAAGTTACTGGCTAACAAAGAATATAAAACATCTCCTTAAAAGCCCAGCTCTCACTTCCCACTATCAACTACTTGGGGTTTCAATCGTCTCTTTGAAACTCAGAGCCTCCTTTCAGATTGGAGAGAGGATGTAGGCCCTGTCCCAGTCCTTACCACCCACATGCAGTTGCAAGGATTCTCAGGGATGGTGGGGTTTTGTTAGAATTTAAGTTCCTAACTTTAGGGCAATAGAAAAACCCTCCTAAGAAGCCTCACAAAGAAAAAGGACTACTTGGTTGGGCCAAGGAATGCTACAGAACTTTCTTGATTATTAAAGAAAAATTGAAGCCTGTCCCCTCCTTTGTCCCCCTGGACCGAATAACCACTTAGATTTGTTCATTCAAGAAAGACAAGGGATTGGACTCTGCATATTGACCAAAATTGGGGGCTTGGGGATGGTAACCAACCTTTCCTTATTTCTCTGAACAATTGGATGTGGTAACAAAAGAACAGCCTACTTTTCTGAGAGCTATAGCTGCTACTTATAATATTTTTTAGGAAGCTGTAAGGTTTACCTTTGGGCAATTGGTAACTATGCACACCATGCGTATGTACTAGAACCAAAGGGAAGCTTTGGGTTGCCAGGGAGTGGCAAGATAGAATAAATATCAGGCTACTTTGGTAGATAATCTTAATGTAACTCTGAACCTGGTGTCTACTTTAAATCCAGCCACCTTCCTGCCTACGGATGCCCATCTCCTTTCCACACTTTGATTGTTGACTAAGTGTTTTCTAGTCTTCAGGATTTGATTGATCAGCCTCTTCCGACCTACGTGAGGAGGTCTATTTGCTGATAGGAGCAACACTACAAAACAAGGACACTACAAAGCTGGGTATGCTGTGGTGACTGGCCAGAAGGCAACTGTGGCACAAACCCTCCTCGCTGAAAACATGTACCCTATATGTGTATCTTGTCCTTGGGAAATTTTTATTTGCCTGGCAAGACAATGATGTAATTAATATCTCTCAATCTTTTGCCTCTTTTGTAAACTTATCTCACTGCTGGATCGGCTATCTAAAAATGCTTTCATAAATGACTAGGAGGATTTTAGGATTCTTTCTGGGAACACTGGGCCAATATTTTTTTGGAGGGATAGATCCTAGATGTCAATGGATGTATCTTTTGCTATATTGTTGGACTTCATAGTTGACCACCTATCTACACTGACAACTTCATAGTTGATCACCTACCTATACTGACACCTCCTTAAGTTGACCTAATTTTTATAGACTGGACATATGCCACAGGTACTTAATGGAAGAATGACCTCTACGTGTTGACTTCCTCTGTAAGTTGTATCTTGACCACTGGGACTGTGATACATAATATTAATTTATACTTTATAACTTAGCCAGTTGAGTTGAGTCCACTGTACATCAAAGGGTAGAAGGTGTGGGCTTTGCCCCTTAGTTGTATTATTTTTTCTTTAATGTAAGTTCTTCTTTCATTTTTTATTATTACCACATGTTGGATTAGGCCTAATATCCTGTTGTTTATCGTGTGTTGCAGAAGAGTATTTTCAACATGCAGGACTGGTTTGAATGGTAGGTGCATCATACAATTACTGAAAAATGTTATAGTTAATTGAGACATGATGGACCAAAGGAAAGAACTCAAAAGAGCTGACATTGAAGAAAAGGCTGAACTACGTTTTCTGGAAAGTTAGCAGCCAAAGAAGAATCATGTTAGCAAGGCCGCAGTTAACTATATCCCAAAATGTAAATATGAGTACTTGCAGACATTAAGGTAAGGAAAGTGGGGACCCCAGAGGAAAAGGAGAAAAAATTTTCCTTGATCAAGTCAATGATGCCACATTAAGCTGCTTCAAACAAATGAAGGCTGTTAATTCCCTAATCTCCAGGCCAACGATCCAAGACGTTGTTAAAAAATTCTCAAAGGAATTCAGGGTGGCAGATTTCCAAGGATGAAGTGTGTGGCTTAAGAAATTTAAACTGTGACATGAGATCTCCCAGAAACTCTTGTGTGTGAATTCCAGGAAGTTCCAGGAGAAGTTCTGGTAGAACAGTTCATCAGAAAGTTTCCGGACTTCACCAGAGGCTTCAAATATGATGACATCGTTAATATGGATGAGTGAAGGGTCTTTTTCAAGATGATACCTGAAAAGAGACTTATCATGAAGGGTGAAAAATGTAAATGTGGAAAACTTTCCAAAGACTGTTTCACAGTTCTGCTTTGCTTTAGCCAAACAGGAGAGAAATTAAAGCCCTTTGTTCTTGGTAAATGAGCAAAGCCATGTGCATTCAAGAACCTGAAGCCCACAGAACTCCCTGTCACCTGGAGATCGAACAAACATGCTTAGATGACTGGTGCCCTATTTGAGGAGTGGGCAAGGGGTTTTGACCAAGAAAGAAAAAAAGAAATAGTCTATTTTACTGATAGTAGACAAATGTCCTGGTCATCTGCAAGGGAATCACCTCACAAATGTCCCATTTTAGCAGGAAGCAGATTAGTTTTCTTAATCTCTCTCTTTTGCCATTATTCTACTCCAGGTACATATTGTCTATCTTCTGGAATCTCAAGTTGTCTCACCTTGTTTTAATACATGTTTACACATGTTATTCTTCCAGTTTCTCATGATGTTGGCCTAGATTCAAAATATTTGATGGGTCACTATGTCTCATAACAGGGTTGTGCCCTCAGAATGCCTTTGGTGACCAGACAGGTCAATCAGTTACATAAAGAACAGGAATGGAAGACCATATGATGGAGAGCAGGAGGCTCTGAGCGGCCAGTGAATTTACATGGGAGTTATCAATCAATTCCAGAAAAACCATAGTTAGTGGTATCTATTACAAAAAAGATTTTTTTTTGTGTACTCACTTCTGCAACTTACCACTTGATTTATTTGTAATCACTAAAGAATTACAAGCTTGCGAGTTTTGATATTGATTTAGGAGATGGAAATGCCCATCACCCAATGATGCCTTTGACTTGCCTTTAGGCTTTTGGAGGTAGAAGTTAAAAAGGAAATAAATTCTCTAACTCATAGGTAAACCAAAGGAAATAGGAAAACAAAGCCTCTAATTTTTTTCTGTCATGTTTCATTGGTTTTTAATGAACTGTTTAAGTTTATTGAGCAACAACGGCAAGCCAGATGTTTAATGGTCCAATAAAGTAATTAATTGGTACTTCTGGTTTAACAATGTTTTGCCTATCAGCCTCCATGGCCCAATTTCAAATATATTGGATTGTTTAATTGCATTAACTATGCCCAGTTAACCCTTTATCAACAGCTAATAACAATGGAATTTTCTTACTTTACTGTTTTCTTTTCTTTTTGTGTGTGTTACTACATAGATTAACACGAATTTAGAATTTGAAACTTGATCAGTTTCCCTGTTTCTGTAATGTTACTAACATTTGATTAATCATCATATGTTGACCTTTCCACCATCGATTCTTTTTCTTTTTCTTCTTCTTTCTTTTCTGACTTATAAAAAAGAAAGAAATTTATTTCTTACAGTTCTGGAGCTGGGAATCCAGAACTGCAGATTCAGTGTCTAGTAAGGGCCAACTTTCTAGGTCCTGGGTGGCACCTTCTAGCTGTGTCTTTATGTGGTAGAAAGGCCAGATTATTTTTCTTAATCTCTCTCTTTTGCCATTGTTCTATTTCAGGTACATATTGTCTATCTTCTGGAATCTTAAGTTGTCTCACCTGGTTTTAATACATGTTTACACGTTCGGGAATGTTCTTCTTAATAATCCAATTTCCTACCATGTTGCTCCACCTTCAAAATATTTGACGAGTCACCATGTCTCATAACAGGCTTGTGCACTCAAAATGCCTTTGGGGACCAGATAAGTCAATCAATTATATAAAGAACAGAAATACTAGACCATGCAATAGAAAGCAGGGGGTCTGGGCAGCCAGTGAAAAAAACAGTCTGCTGAACAAAAGGAATTCATCTGCAAGCCAAAAAACTTCATGTTTTTTTACCTTGCCCTGGAAAATAGAGTTCTGAATCCAAAGATAAGCTTCCAAAGCAGCTGTTCTCCTGTCCTGTATGCATCTTCCCATTTTTCCCTATTCACAAGTAATGACAAACACTATTCCCAAGTCGGAACAGGCTCTCATTCCTCCACATCCCTGTACCCAATACAAACACACACTTTGGGATCATAGCTGGTCATTTCTCAGTATTCAAATCAATTTTTTCTCTTCTGTGGCATATTCTTTAGTATCTCAGTATCTTCTCCAGCTGATTAATTATGCTTTGAGCTTTCCTTTATTGTTCCCTGTTCATTACTCAATTTGCATATATTATCTTTGCATTGCAATTGTTTATTGATGTGTGCTTCTTAAGATAGTCTCCAAGCTTCTTGGAAAAAGGATTCCTCCCCTGCCAACCCCATAGCACCTCTCTCAATATGGCATTCATGTTTAATTAAAACATCTGAGTAAGTAGATTATGCTTTTGGGTTTCTTCATAAGAAAATCAATAGCATTAATATTTTTGTCTAATTTGCTTTTGCTTTTCTAAAACCCTGGACTCGAGTACTCAGCTCAGCAGAAACACATAGTGGTCACCTGTTTAATGCACATTTCCTAAGTTTGCTGGTTACATTTTGACTATTGCAAATCACCTTCAGACATTAAGTTCTTTTAGCAATACAAAAAGAACCAATGCATTGTGATTAGGGTCTAGTGGGAGAATTTCACAAGCTGCACCACAGTTAGTGAAAGTTCTGATTCCATTCACTTACTGCAAGATTTTGTAAGGATGATATATTCTATTTTTGTCACTATATTCAGAGGAATCAACAATACCTACTTTATCAAGTTGCTAGCAATATATAATATTAGCACTATTGTACTCGATGTAAAGCGTTAGCACAGTTCTCAGTTCATTGTAAGTATTGCTCTCCCATGTAAATCAGAAAAATTGATTCCTCTTCCCTCTATCTCCCCTACCACCATTGGTATCTGAACAGTACAGACCCCCTAAAAATATTCCATAGCAATTAGACACTAATAAGTAATGTCCCAGATGCCATTTTCATTACTCTTGAGATCTAAGTCAGGTGTGGGCATTTTTAAAAAGTTTTAGAGAAAGAATTTCAAACTGTTTGCTTTGCCTAAAAAAACAACTTTTTTTCCAGTTAGATCTGGTTTGAATTTAATTGCTGTGCTCCACTTGAAATTCCAAATGTGATTTTAATCACCTCAAGGACAAAAATCCCAGTGAGGACTCCTGGGTGGTTTTGGAATGTATTTAAGGGAAAAGGTCAATATTTCTTCTGCCTGGGAGAGAACAGTGATGCCAGTATCACACTCTGAACTGACAAGGCTGTGAACACAGATGGACAGATTGGGTTTAGTACATAAGGCATGAGACCATGTTGACTTTTGGGACATGTTGAGTTTGAGTTGCTCACTGAACATCTTCCTATGGAGGAACAATTAAAGGAAAGCTTTTCGTTCATACACTTGGAAAAGACTATGAGCGAGAATAACAGGGAACTTATAGAAAGGTAGCATTTCTCACTCACCCAAACAAACCACCTCAGTCCTCACTGGTCTGAATTTTTCTGCTTCTGGAAATTCACGAGAAGCATTTGGACAATAAATAACAAAGCCTTATAAAATAAAACTAAGCAACAAACAGCTGCCAGCTGGTTTTATGCTGAGGCAGCTAACAGGTGCTGAGCAAACGTAACCAGAGCCCTAAAATGAGTTGCTTTCATAAAATTCAATCTTCCCCTACATCTTGTGATTGCCATATCTGACTAGCCTATGTGGTTGAACATACCTTAAATCCGTCCCCACATACAGAAAAGTATAAAATGCATCTAAGAGCACCTTATAAATCAGGACTATTTCTGCCACGGATTTTTGTTCCCATTTCAAAGCCAACATTTCTGCAGCAATATTCATCTGATTCTTGAACAACAAATGTGAGTTTGCACATTCCTGTGACTCACGTTCCAAATCTGGCCTTGGTTCACCTTCTTCTCTTACTTCCATGAAATGCCTGGCTCTCGTGATGTGACTCTTATCTGCTGTATCTGACTCCTGTGTCCAATATGTGATATTTCATTCCATTCTCACGCTCAATATAGCACATCTAAAAAATGAAAATTTGTTGTCAAACATGAACATGGGGGTAGGAAAATGTAGTGGATGTCAAGCATATGTCTTCATTCCAATTTACTGACTTGCTGAGAGCCACTACCAGGAGAAATAGTTCAAATCTCCTAAGTACCCACATAAATAATCTTAGGAGGATTTTATTTTAATACATTTCCTTTGTGGTGAGCTTAATGGACTTCTTTAGTGCACCTGTGCAACTTTTGAGGACTCCTCAGCTTTATAGAAGAACAAATCATTACACCATTGTGGTTTATCTGTCCCTCTCCATCACTTACCTTCCCTGACACTGCATCTGATTAGAATTAAGCTGTCTTTCCACCCCTTGATATTTGCAATGTTCTTATATTTGAATTTAACGTATTTTTCTGGAGTCATAATCAACCACATAAGCAGTGAGCTTCTGTGCTTGGAGAAACTCTGATTTCAGTATAAGGGACTCTTTTGTACTTTCTGGCAGTTGGAGACCACACATTTAAAGGCTCTGGTAAGGCTTGTGTCGCTGCCTTTTGCAAATCTAATAAAATGTAATTTTTAATCAAGTTAGAGAATTAATTAGGCAGATGAGATTGCAATTTTTCCTCAGTGTTCTAGTGAGAGCACATGAGTAGATGGCTGCCATTTGTCTTACAATCTGTCACTTAACGATATAGTTCCCCAGATTTAAAAACAGTGTTCAATACAGTAATTTAATTTTGGAAGTGAAATGATTCTCAAGATGGCCCATCCTTCATTTAGAATGGGGACATTGAGATCTGGTATCAATTCAAAAAGCGAGTGGAAAAGCTGGCAAGGGAAATCACATCTTGAACTCTCAGTTCAAGATCAGGGTCTGGGACATTAGAAAGAATTTCAAATACCTTTAGATCATTCTAAGGCAGAGCACAATAAAAATACATAGCATAGAAGATTCATTGCCATAATTTTGAAAACATAGTATTGTTTCTATTTGCTTAAACCATGGAAGAAAAAATGTATGTAATATATTCATATGTTCACATATGTACAGGTGTTTGTACACATATACTCAGATATCTGTAATTATGAGACAACTTGTAATAGCAATCTGAAGATTTTCATTATTAAATATTAATGGAGAATATTTCTTTTTTTGAGAGACAGAGTCTTATTATGTCATCTTTGGTAGAGTGCTGTGGCATCACAGCTCACAGCAACCTCAAACTCGAGCTTAAGCAATTCTCTTGCCTCAGCCTCCCAAGTATAGCTGGGACTACAGGTGCCTTCCACAATGCCCAACTATTTTTTGGTTGTAGTTGTCATTGTTGTTTGGCAGGCCTGGATTGGATTCAAACCCACTAGCTCCAGTGTATGTAGCTGGTGCCCTAGCTGCTGAGCTATAGGGGCGCAGAGCCAATGGAGAACATTTTCAAATACAAATGGTCAAAACTTTTTCTAGAGATTTTTGTTCGGGTTTTGAGTGGAACCCAGAAATATCCATGTTCCTCTCCATGAATTCTAGTGTGGATAACTATAAGCTGTACTTTTTTTTGTTTGTTTTGTTTTGTTTTTTGAGACAGAGCCTCAAGCTGTCACCCTGGGTAGAGTACTATAGCATCACAGCTCACAGCAACCTTCAATTCCTGGGCTCAAGCAAGTCTCTTGCCTCTGCCTCCCAAGTAGCTGGGACTACAGGCACCCGCCACAACGCCCAGCCATTTTTTGGTTACAGCTGTCATTGTTGTTTGGCAGGCCCAGGCTGGATTTGAACTCACCAACTCAGGTGTACGTGGGTGGCGCTTTAGCCCACTGAGCCACAGGCACAGAGCCTAAATTGGGTGTATAAATATTTAGAATTGAAATGTCTTCTTGTTGTATTTTTCCCTTGACCAATATAAAGTGACCATCCTTGTCTTTTTTATTTTAGTTGCTTTAAATCCACATGTATCTGAAAATAAGATTGTAACTCCTCTTTTCTTCTGAATTCCATTTGCCTGAAAAATTGTCTTCCAACCCTTAACTTGGAGTTTTAATTTGTCTTTTGAAGCTAGGTGTGTTTCCTGCAGACAGCAAATGGATGGCTTGTGTTTTTTAATCTAGTCAGCCAATCTATGCCTCTTCAGTGGGGAATTCAAGCCATTACATTTATTGAGATAATTGATCAGTGTGGTAGTTTTCTATTCATCTTATTTTGTGAAGAGTCCATTGCTTAGTTTTATCTTTTGCATCATTGTGGAAGTTAGGTTCTGTCCTTTAATTTCTGAGTTGTTACTTTGCTGTTGGTTCATTGTTATGGTCAGTGTGTAGAACAGGTTGAAGTATTTCCTGTAGAGCTGGTCTTGTTGTGGCGAATTTCCTCAATGTTTGTACATCAGTAAATGATTTGATTTCTCTGTCAATTTTAAAGCCTAGCTTCAGAGGATATAGAATTCTGGGCTGGAGATTGTTCTGTTGAAGTAGATTAAAGGTAGATTACTATTGTCTTCTTGCTTGGAAAGTTTCATTAGAGAAGTTTGCAGTCACCCTGATGGATTTGCCCTTGTAGGTCAACTGGCGCTTACTCCTGGCAGCTTGAAGAATCTTTTCTTTTGTCTTGACTTTGGACAGATTCATCACAATGTGTCTTGTAGAAGCTCAGTTAGAGTTGAGGTGACCCAGGGTCCGATATCCCTCTGAAAGGAGTGTGTCAGAATCTTTTGTGATATTTGGGAAATTTTCATTTATAATATTCTCTAGTATGGCTTCCATTCCCCTGGGGCATTCTTCTTCACCTTCTGGGATACCTATAACTCAGATGTTTAAACACTTCATAAAGTCCCATAATTCTGTCAGTGAATGTTCTCCTTTCTCTGTCTTCTTTTCTGCCTCTTTAACTGTCTGAGTTATCTCAAGAGCTTTGTCCTCTACCTCTGAGATTTTTTTCTTCTTCATGGTCTAATCTGTTGTTGATACTTTTCTATTGCATCTTTTAGTTCCCTAATTGACTGCTTCAATTCCTTCAGCTCTGCTATATCCCTTCTATATTCTTCATATCGTCCATCTCTTATTTGATTCTTTTTGGATTTCCTTTCAGTTATTTTCCACTTAATCAGCACTTTCCTTCATTGTTTCCATCATTTCTTTTGTTGTTTTCATCATTGTATTCTGAATTCCCTTTCTGTCATTTCTAACATTTCTTAATAGATGGAACCCTCTGCAGTAGCTACCTCATGGTCCCTTAGCAGGGGGTGGGGAGTTGCTCTGGACTGGTTTTTCATGTTGCCAGGATTTTTCAGGCGATTCTTCCTCATGAGTGATTTTTTAAAATCTGTTTCCTTGCTCTACTTTTCCTTTTACTTCCTCTTGCTCTTTAAGTTGCCATGCCTCTGGACTAGGGTTTCAATGAGTCCTTTTGGTACAGGACCAGAAGGATGAGAAGATTGAAGAAGAAGAAGGGAAAAAAGAAAGAAAAGAAAAAAGGGAAAGGAGAGGGGGTGGGTAAAAGAGAATATTTTAAAAAAGCAGAGAGGTACATAAAGAGGGAGACAGGAGCAATATTAGGTGTACAGTAGGGTACTTTGACCCAACCTTAAAAACCCCCAAGGGTGTCAGGTTGGGTGGTTCCCTTGAGGTCAGCAACTCTTTGCTAGCCTGTTTGGATACAGTACCCCACCTACACCATGTAGAGAAGAAAGACAAAAATGCTATAAATCAAACCAAAACAAGCCAACAGAAAATTTTATGAGTTAAAATTGGGGGAAAAAAATAATAGGAGTAGAAACACCAGCAAAAATGAAGTTTTAATTGTTGAAAAAGGCAACAATGGAAAATTATATTTAAACTCAAAAAATGAAGAAAGAAAGAAAAAAAGGAAAAGAAAAATCTATAGGGAAAATGTTGAAATTAAAAACACAGAAAAAACAAAAAACAAAACCAAAAACAATGCAGTATATATATCTCGCTGAATATTGTCTGGGCAACAGGTGATCTTCTGGGGTATGAGATGTTAATCACAATGCTGATAACTGCTGTAGGAGTTGGAGACTGGAGACCTCTGCTGATTTCTCAAAACCTGCAGGGTGGAAAGCCTAAATCTCCCTTCCAGCTGCTTAAAAGTCACTTTAAAGTGCTAACCTTGGCTAAGCAGAAGCTTTCTTAGGAAAGCACTTGTCATTGGGATCATTCCTGAAGTG
This sequence comes from Arctocebus calabarensis, assembly GCA_963573935.1. Lineage (NCBI taxonomy): Eukaryota > Metazoa > Chordata > Mammalia > Primates > Lorisidae > Arctocebus > Arctocebus calabarensis. Next base: position 3,254 of record CAUYON010164098.1, on the reverse strand, counting down.
GCTATCCACCTACCCAGTGTGCCAAAACCGGTCTCACTCTATGCCCTTGAGGACCAATGCTGTAAGGCACTTCAGTCCCCACCTTTAGGCTGCTCAGTCACTAGATTACTCACTTCTGCCCGATCCTTGCTCTGCAACCCTTAGGGTGGAGCTTGCTGGGGCAGTTCTTCCACAATGGCTCCACGCGGCCCACAATTAGCTCCGTCTGGCTTGGTGGCTTAGTCTGGGGCCCTATACAACACTCAAAAACCTCTGCACTCTTGCCCAAGTTCTCCCAAGGTAGTTCAACTGAGTGCCAAGGCCAAGAAAACCAAAACAGCTCACAGGTAAGGCCTTTCCAGTTTGCAATCTCACTGCTGCTGTACTTACAGCTGCCAGTGGTATTAGATCAAAGGAACACATGCAAACACTTGCTAGTTCTCCACTGCTTTTGTTCTCCTCATGGAGTCCAGAAGTCTCATGCTGACTCCCTTGTCCTTTCTGGGCAGATCCCACGAGCCAGAGATGCCTGGAGTCTTCTTTCCCCAGAATCACCGTGCCCAGTTGCAAGGAAGCTGTTTGCCATCTTGCTTCTCCTCCCTACATAGCATATTTTTAATAAAGGATCTTCCTGTATCGCACAGAAAAAAATATCATCTTGAAAATTTAAGGAGGCAAAAAATGGACTAATTCTCAGTACAAATACCAGTGAAAATTTTGGGTTGTTATTTTTATTACATAGGTTACGAAGTTCCAAATCTATTTTCTTCATGAGGGCTATCATTTCTAGTGCATGATTTTGCAGATGGTAAGTTTTAGTTTTTTCAGGTGCAAATTACGAATTGGGTAGGTCAGAACAATTTAATTTCTGCATATTTTCTCCACCTAAGTTACATGGAAAAAAAAGGAAATAAGTATTAGTGACTTTGAGAAGTATGAAAATAAAGTTTTGGATCAATTTGGAAAAGTGAATGAGTCTGGGGCTGGTAAATGGTTAAGGCAGACCTTAACTGCCCAGCTCTGAATCATGTCCCCTTCAAGACTGGCATGCAAACTGGCTTTCCTACACAGCTTAGCCCAGTGTATGTATTGGGAACTGAATCTGTCCCTGGTGTCATTTGATTCATTCATCTCATCATTCACCTAGTTAACAAATACATGTGAGTGTGATACACTGAGACAGAGTATACAAAATGAAAAGCCCTCACATGATTTTAATTAATACTTTACTCTTAACAAAGTTTTAGATGTACAGAAAAACTAAGCAGATGGTTCTAAGTTTCCTGTGTGTTCCACTCCCCATCCAGTTCCTCTATTAAACATCTTGCACTAGTGTACATTTGTTTAAATTAATGAACCAATTATTAGCTAAAGCCTTGATTTTTACATTAAGGTTCCTCTTTTTGATGTATAGTTTTATGGATTTTGATATCTCTTATACTCCCTCTCTTCCACTGAACTTCTGGCCAATATTTATGTCTTCACAGTCTAACTTTGCTTTTCCAGAATGTCATAGTACACAGCTGTTCAGACTGGATGCTTTAACTTAGTGATATGCATTTAAGACTCCTCTGTCTTGGCTCTGTGCCTGTGGTTCAACAGGCTAAGGCACCAGCCACGTACACCTAAGCTGGCGAGTTCGAATCCATCCCGGGCCCGCCAAACAACAATGACGGCTGCAACCAAAAAGTGGCCAGGTGTTGTGGCGGGTGCCTGTAGTCCCAGCTATTTGGGAGGTGGAGGCAAGAGACTCGCTTTAGCCCAGGAATTGGAGGTTGTTGTGAGCTGTGATTCACAGCACTCTACCCAGGGTGACAGCTTAAGGCTCTGACTTAAAAAAAAAAAAAGGCTCCTCTGTCTTGTGGCTTGACAAAACATTATTTATTTAGCTTATTTTATTTATTTATTTATTTACTTATTTATTTTTTGAGACAGAGTTTCACTATGTCACCCTTGGTAGAGTGCTTGGGCCTAAGCAATTCTCTTGCCTCAGACTCCCAAATTAATAGCTTTTTAAAATTTTTATTAAATCATAAACACATAGATCATGTATACATTAATGTGTTTATGGGGTACAATGTGCTGATTTCATATAGAATTAGGAATGCTTACATCACACTGGTTAATATATACCTCATCTCATTTACTTAATTATTGTGTTAAGATAATACTCTATACTAATAGATCTAACATGTACCCTTGCATTATGCGCCATACGTGGGATCCCACCATTCACCCTCCCTGATAGCTTTTTAAAAAATAACTAGGCTGTATATTTTTCTTTTCAGTCTAAAACTTTTATTATGGTAAAAATCTACCTGAGATTTAAATTTAGACCATTTTGAAACATGCTGCTTAGTGGCATTAAGTACATTCACAATGCATGGCAACTATCCCCACAATGCATCCAAAACTCTTCCATGATACCACACTAGATCTCTTACTCCTTAAACAATAAATCTTCATTCTTTCCTGCCCCCACCTCTGACAGTAACCATAGTTCTGTCTCTATGTATTTCAATATTCAGGCTACCTAATAGAAATGAAATTGCACAGTATTTGTCCTTTTGTGATTTATTTCTCTTAACATTTTTTATTGTATTAGTTATTTATTTTAATAACTAACATGGTAATGTTTTTATTAAATCATAGCTGTGTGCATTAGTGCAATCATGGAGTACAATGTCCTGGCTTCATATACAATCTAAAATATTTTCCTCCAACTGTTCGACATAACCTTCGTGGGATTTTTGTTTATTGTATGAAAACATTTGTATTCTGCATCTAGTAAGTTTCACCTGTACTCTTCTAAGATGCACCATAAGTGTGATCCCACCATTTACCTTCTTTCTACCCATTCTCCCCCTCTCCACCCTTCCCTTTTCCCCATATTCTTGTGCTATAATTGGGTTATTTCCTTCATATGAAAGCTATAAATTAGCTTCATAGTAAGGCTGAATACATTGGATAACTTTTCTTCCATTCTTGAGATACTTTGCTAAGAAGAATGTGTTCCAGCTCCATCCATATAAACATGAAAGAGGTAAAGTCTCCATCTTTCTTTAAGGCTGCATAATATTCCATGGCATACATGTACCACAATTTATTAATCCATTGGTGGATCGATGGGCACGTGGGCTTCTTCCATGACTTAGCAATTATGAATTGGGCTGCAATAAACATTCTGGTACAGATATCTTTGTTATAATGTGATTTTTGGTCTTCTGGGTATAAACCAAGTAAATGAATTATAGGATCAAATGGCAGGTCTATTT
>CAUYON010164097.1:0-38519 GCA_963573935.1 Arctocebus calabarensis | reverse complement strand
ACATTAGAAAAATGGTTAAATTGGCAAATAAATTGTAGTAAATTCACTCATGGGAGTATTAGGAAGGCATTAAAGTAATGTTTTGAGAACTATTTAATGACATAGGACATGTTCATAATGAAGTGGCAGGTGAAAATAATGGATAGAAAACTGTTTAGAGCTTGATCTCAACTCTGTGGAGCTCTATGTTTGCATTTCAGTAAAAATACACAAAAAATACTGATGGTAAAGAATTTGTCTCATATTAGGGGTGTACACATTGGATACTTTTTCTTCCATTCTAATGACCGGCCTTTTTGACCAAGGCCTCTTTAAAATTGGAGGGGGTGGTAGAATTCAAAATTCTGGGTTCTGGTTCATGGTCTGCCACAAGTCCCCTGATCAACCTTGGCTTGTTGCTTCCCCTGTCCCGGATTTAAATCCCCTGGCCTGTGACAATAGAATGAGACTAGGTAATCTCTCATATACTTCCTAGTCCCAACAGATTTAACAAGCAGTGATTCCCCATGGTTGGTGAAGGGGCCATTAAGTCCAGAGCAGGAGAATGGCTAGTGGGATTTGAGAAAGGCCCAGCACATTTCTTCTTTGCTTCAAGAAGTGGAGGAGGCAGGGCACCCTTAAACTGGGTTTAGCAGGTAGGGCCCGAGCCTTCCTACTCAGGGGCGGGTTCATTTTAATGACTCACCTCCAGAGACCATGTCACCCCAGTTTGGGACTCTGACAGAGACGTCAGCTCTTTGGTGTCATTCTATGGTTTTAAGCTTGGTAGGATAATTTATTAAGATATTAATTTGTATTTTTCTTGCGATGTAGAAGAATTGGAAATTGGAGTTGTGTTTTGTATAAACTCTGTATTGCCTACAAGAGCAAACAGGGCTGTGAATCACAAGGAGAACAGAGATTCTGTTTTCCGAAGGGAAAGGTGGAAAGGCACAGGGAGATTTAACAAGCAGTGACTCCCCACAGCCTGTGAAAGGGCCAAGGGAGTGGGGAGGCACAGAAATTTGGAGCAGAGAAGTAACTAATTATCTTTGCTATAAACATTTAAAATGGCTTCCCTTTCCCAGGTTGAACCTTAAATGTTTACAGCAAAGATAATTTGATAAAGAGGGTTTGTTAGCAGGTGATGGAATTACTGAGAAGCCACATGGGGGGTGAGAAAGCAACCCTGATATTAGCAAAAGCAGGGAACCAGGTTGCTCTAGGCTTGAAGGATAAAAGAAAGAGAACCCGGAGACAGCTGAAACCAGGGCTGGTCTGTCCAGTGGGAGCTGGGGCCAGCTTAGAGATGTTGGAGCTACAGGAAAGATGCTGGAGTCACGAAGGAGAAGCAGCAGCTGGTAAGATGCCTCCTTAGGAAGCAGAGAAGGGGGAGAAAGACGTGGCTTTCCTCCCCACTTCCAGTTTTCTAGCAGTATCTCACTTTCGGATAGGCTAAAGAACTGTGCCCTGTTCTCTAGGCAGGGAACTAGAGGTGAGGTTCTCTGATGAACAGCACAGATATTCAGGTTGGGACACTGAAGCTGAGCTTTGAGAGCCTCGAAGACACCTGTATCCCCCCAGGCACAGAAGTATGCAGCTTCCTGCCTTTGGATGGGACAACTGGGCTTAGTTGACCAGCATCTTGGAGACCATGCCCTTCACCTATTTCTGAGCTCCATCTAGGCTGCCCCTCCAAATATGACATAGACTGGAGAAAACAGTGAGGAAGAAGGCACTATTTTGCATTGAGCTTGTGGGATAAGATTGATCCCTGACACAAGAGTTACTGATGTTTCCCATACTCAACTTCTACAACCACAGACTTTGTGGAACATTAGGTATTTTTTTTTTTCACTTGGGAAGCTTGTAATTTTCTCTTCTGCTATGCAGCAGAGTGCAAAGAAAAAAGTAGAAGAAGAAAGGTGGTTTCTTCAATCTCCACCCTGAAGACCCAGGAGCCTTTGACTTCTGTGCCTGTGTTGGTAGTTCATTTCTACCCCTCCCGACAGAGATGGACAATTTCTGTAGCCACAGGACTGCAAGCAGTTGAATTCAACAAGACATACCAGGGCTCCAGGTGGACATAAGATGAACAATGGAAGGTTCTGGCCCTGTGGATGGTCATTACTGGGACTGGAAATCCTAGCCACACCCAAGGAAAGGCTCATTTCTTCCTTCACGGAGGGGTGGTTATTTTCCTGAACGCAACTTCTGGACTCAGAACTGTTGTGCCTGTTGGCAGGGGGTTTTCAGACCCCCTCCATCATAAAGCTCCACAACTCCCTCAGCCGTTATCTTTCTTAAGTTCTGCAGTAAAGGCTAAGTTAGATACAAAGAGAGACTCACCATCAAAGATCTGGAAGGGCATTTGCTTGAGGCTGTGGGGTCTCCTTAGGGAGGAGAAATAAAAAGAAAAAGGGGAGACTGGAATGCACAGATGACCCCCAGGGCTTCCACCTCTAGCCCCCCTGCCCTTTGAGGCTGTGCCCTCTTCCCACACTGGCTCTGTGGAGGCTGTGTCACTCTACTGCTTCTCCTCACGGTGTTGTGTGTCCAGTGGCTGAATGGAGGCGAGAGGGGGCGACTCTCCCTTTTTCTTCTCACACAGCTGTGCTCCATGGAAACCCATCTGGACTCACTGGAGAGAAGAGCCTGCCAGAGCCCCTGTTGCCAACAATGTTTCTAGAAGCATCCATATGGGAGGCCAGCATGGGGTCCTAGGAGGGTGAAGAAGCAGTAACAGCAGCAAGAGCACAGGCAGACAGAGGCCGAGGAACAGAGTGACATGGAACATTCTCTTCTTCCTGCTGGCCCCTTTTCCCCAAGCCATCTCGTCCTTTCCATGGCTTGCGAGGCATTTCCACTGACACCACATAAGATGAACAATGGAACAATGGATACTTCCCTTCGTTGTCACCACGAAGCGAAGCATTTCCTTGTGGAGGGAGTAGGAGGGGTAGGCAGTGGGGGCCGGAGTCTCTGGGCATCAAGCTGTGCCACGGACCTGGTGGGAAGGACCCCCCAGCCCTCAGTGAGGTAGCACAAGGGTTAGACAGGGGCAGAGAAGTTTGCCAGTGGCTGCTAGGACTTAATGTGTCTTCCTCTGAGCTTCTCTGGCCATTCTGCCTCCAGAGCTCTTGGAGCTTTGCATTCAACCTTTCTCTTAAATGCACATTTAAACTAGGATAAGATAAGGGTGTGAGGAGCCTCTTAGGGATGCTTAATGCTGGCTTCTCATTCTCCTTCATCCATCTCCTTACTGGTTGAGTCACTTTGGCCAATTTCATTAGCTTCTTCGAGCCTGTAAGAAGTAGTTACCAATACTGTCTTCTTGACAGGAACTTTTAGGGGAAAAGTGAAGGAAAGGTAGGTAAAGTGCCTGTCACAGTTTTGTTAGGTAGTTGTCACTAAACATTTAATAAATCTTAGATCTTGTTATCAGTCAGGAGAGACTGTCTCAGACTGGACACTCTGGAAGCAGACCCTGAGAGCAGATTTGAGTGCAAGTGGGTTTTGGGGAGCATTAGTAAGAGATGGAGAAGTGAGGCAGAGAAAGAAGGAGCTGAGATGGGGATGCTGGTGAGCATATCACCCCTGGGGGTCATGGGGGCTCAGCCCTACTGGGAGCCTCTGAGAGAGTTGGAGAGCACATGGCAGAGTCGTGTTGAACGTTCAGGAAACCAGGGCGCTTATCAGTCTTTGAGGACTGCAGTTGGGGGTGCACATCCAAGCACAACCCTGGGGCTAGACACAGACACTGGTGGAGTGACAGGACACGAGAAGACCCCTGTGGGAACGCTGTGTGCTGGGGGTGCTCACAGGGCACCAGTAGCATCTGCTCCAGGTGGCTACTCAGGCAAGGTGACCAAAGAGGGTTTAATGAAGGGTTCATTCACATCGGTGTGGGCAGGTTAAAGGAAACCAGTGCAGGATGCTGAAGCACCTGGGGCTAAAGGTAAGAAGCAGCTCTCATTCCTAGTCTTGAAAGTACCAGGGGAGCATCTCATTGCTAAGGCCTTGTGAGACAGCAGCCATAGATGGCTCCAGAGAGCAGCTGCATCCTTAGGTAGCGAGACGCAGCCACTGCTGACCCTTGGACAGGAAGAACAGGAACTGAGGAATAAATATCCAGACTCTTGCTCTTCCTGCCCTCCAGTTTCCTACTGTTGACTCCCAATAATAGAACCCTAGGAAACCAGAGAGAAGGGAGCCTGGTTCCTGCATCTCTGAGATAATTCCCTCTGGGGCACAGATGGGGTGAAGGTGGAGATGGGTTCTGGGGGAGTGAGATAAGATGTCTTCCATTTTGCTAGGTCTCACTAATTGTGTCTTAATTACCAGGCAGGCATTGTGAGGTCCCCAGCAGGCTCATTTCCAGCACAGTGCTTCGCACATGCTGGAGAACTAAGCACTGGTCAAGTGACTCAGAGTAACGGAACCTGACAGCTGTTGGAGAGAATTGGGTTACTTCTGGGGTGGAGGTGTAGTCTTTGATGCCTGGAATAAGGAATGTGGTTTGAAGTTTTCCATGGAACATCATTTCTGTCTGGGCCTCAGTAAGTCACCTGAGGAGTCCAGAATATCATGCAAAGACGAGTTTGTACAGGACTTCTTGTACCTGTATCACTTTCAAGAGGGTTGCCTATTCTTTGACCCATGGTTGGTCAGGCTGTGAGCCTCTGGGAGGCTCTCTTCAGGGAAGGCCAGGGCCCCAGCCCCCATGACATCTCACCAGTATTGATGCCAGCTGCAGCTCCACTTTTCCTTTGTTTAATTCCAGTCCACTCCTCCCAGCCGTTATTATTATGGGGAGTGTAATTTATGAGGTACTGACAGAGGGCTTGGCAATGCAGCAGATGAAGGGATGCTTCAGTATGTGCCTTCCAGCTGTTGCAACTGCCACCACCTCCTTGTTTTGTTCTGGAAGATTCTGCAAAACTTCTCCTTCCCCTATTTGGTCTTGGATGAGGGAAGTATGACTCAAAGGGAAGAACGAGTACCATTTACAATACAATCAGTTTGAAGGCTGTGAGAATGCAGTCCGGAGCTCAACTGCAGACCTACTGAATCATAATCTCCATGTGCCCAGGAAGATCCCCAGGAAGTTCTTAAGTCCAGTGATTTTTGAGAAATCCCACTTTGGGAACTCCACTGAGTGGAAAGAAAAGAAATGAGAAAGTAGGCAGGGTATCAACACGGTGTCTACTCTCCAACACATGATAGACACTCCCACACAGGGAACCTAGTAAGAAGAGTTTTTGAAGAAATACTGAATATCTTTGCTTTAAGACACTAACGCAAGGATTATGATGTCAACTACAAAGCTGTTCTTGGTATTGCCTGATTTTAGGCGCCAAATCGTTGAAAAGAAAAGATGCATATGTGAGAGTGTTCTTAGTAATAAAATCTTGCAAGTAATCTCTATAAAGTTAATAGTAATCATAGTTTTATTGAGTGTACACTATTGCTTGGACCTCCTTCTCAGGGCCTTACATGTGTGAAGCTCATTTAATGCTAACTAAGACCCCTGGATGTCTGTATTAATAGCATCTCATTTTGCACATGAGGAAACTGAGGCACGGAGAGGTTAAGTACATTGTTCATGATAAGGAAGTTGTCAAGTAGAGCCAGGCTTCAAAGTCCAGCAATATTACCTCCTAAAAATATTCTATACTAACTTCTTATGTGATTAAGAAAAAGCCTATATGTGTTAAAGTGCTTTTATATTGTTACATCCAGTATTAATTCAAGAAACTCTGAGTTGCCTTCTATGGGCTAGGCATTCTTACAATTATTAAAGAAATATGGATGAAAATATTTGGTTCTTGATCATCAGGAACTTGTAGTCTGGCATTGGAAGACATCAAAATTGATTGCACTTCTTTCTTTTTGTTTAAACAAAGTTTTTAGGATTTTGTACAACTTGAGCATCCAAATCCAAAAATCCATAAGCTGAAATGCTCCAAAATATGGAACTTTTTGGGCATTAATATGATACTCAAGAGAAATGCTCATTGGAGCATCTCAGATTTTTGATTTTTGAATTTGGGATGCAGTAAATATAATGCAAATATTCTAAAATCTGGAAAATAGCATGCGGCCTGAAATGCTTCTGGTCCCAAACAATTTAAATAAGGAATTCTCAACCTTAAGATGTTTTAGAAAGGCAACAAATGTAACTAAACTTGCTTAGTTGGGTGGGGAGGTGTCCTTGTGGTGATGATTCTTGAAAGACATGTAGGAATTCTCTGGACAGAGATGTAAATTCCAAGGAAAGGAAACCACACTGGTAAAAACATAGACCAGGGAAAAGAATGGGGTATTTTATATGTTGAGAGCATGAGCAGTGAGGTTAGTAAGGTAGACTTGGGGTCACACTGTGACATCCTTGAAAACTGAGTAGGCTTATGAGCTTTTTCTGTAGGCCCTGGAGAACTGGGGCAGGGATGGTTCAGTCCCAGATGACTGGTCTTAGTGACAAACAGTTGATTAGATCAGAGGGGAAAAAAGGAGTCCAGGAGACTAGCTTTATGGTGTGGTAAAAACAAAAATAAAAAAAAACCTAGGTAAGAATAATGAGGACCTGAACTCACTCTAGTGGGAACAAAGAGAGAGGAGAAATGAAAGCGAGAGATATTTAGGAATAAGGACCAATAAATAGTTCTTAAAGATGGATTTGATACTGGGGTCATGGAGAGGAAAAAACCCAGGCTGACTCTTGGGTTTCAGGTTTGGAAGACTGAGAAGGTGGAACCTGCCAACTTCGGTGTATGTGGCTGGTGCCGTAACCACTGTGCTAGGGGCATCGAGCCTGTTATGGAAACATTTTTGCTATCTGATGGTGCTACTTGAAATTTTTGTGGGCCTTTCCGCTTCTCCTTCTACCCAGCCCCCAACTGGAGAAATGTTTTCAAATTTTTTTTAAAGGGCACATTTGTACTTTACAGATAACGGATTGACCAGGTAAAATCACTACTCAACACAGATATTTAGAAAAAACTTTATTTTTTTTCAAAATGGAACTCAATTACCATTTTTGCTGATGGTTTAAACTTTTGTCTCTACTTCTCAAAGTGACTTAACCACTTCTGGTTTACACATGGTCTATTCTAAGTCAATCTTTTTGGAACAGAACCCAGCTCTATTTCTTTTTGTCTTTTCATGTCCTTTAAAGTCTTTCAAACCTGAAACCCAAGAGTCAGCTTGGGTTTTTTCTTCTCCATGAGCCCCCAGTATCAAATCAGTCTTTAAAGATTGTATCTCAATAGAAGTAGGTTTGTAGATTATTTTGATGGTAGGGATACTATCTAATAGTGCCTAGGAAATTAACTTATTCATCTCCTAGCATGAGAGAATAAATTTTGAAATGTTAATTTGAGCGTGTTTTAATCTGCGTCTATTCCTTTTCTAGTTTCAAGGCAGTAGCATATAAGTGACAAAAAAATAGAGCTTTTACTGTGGATCATAGATACTGTAGACAGATTGCTTGGGTTCAAATCTCAGCCTTTGCCCAAATGTGTAATTTTTTGGGTAAGTTCTTCAGCCTCTTTGTGCTCCATGTTCCTTGTTTGTAAATGGACTAAGAACAGGACCCTCCTCATAAGTTTGTGTGAGAACTAAACAAGCTAACAAGCTGGGGGTGGTGACTCATGCCTGTAATCCTAGCACTCTGGGAAGTTGAGGCTGGCGGATTGCCTAAGCTCATGGGTTCAAGACCAGCCTGAGCAAGAGCGAGACCTCATCTTTAAAAATAGCTTGGTGTTGTGCCAGGTGTCTGTCGTCCCAACTACTTGGGAGACTGAGGCAAGAGAATCACTAGAGCCCAAGAGTTTAAGGTTGCTGTGAGCTATGACACCACAGCAGTCTACCGAGGGTGACAAAATGAGACTCTCTCAAAAAAAAGAGAGAGAGAGAGAGCCTTAAAGTGCTTAGATCAGTGCTTGGCACTTAAAAGTGCTATATAAGTTTTAAGTTTTACTAACTCCTTGCCTTACAGTATGGAACATAGATGATACATTGAAATCAAAGTTTGTCTCTGTCTTTTGTAAAAGCCTAAAACTGCCAGGAAATTTTCTAAGTGTCTTAGAGTAGGAAGGAAAAAAGAGAGAGGCAGATGTTTTAGAGCAAGGCAGCGTGAAGACATCCCAGGGGGATGGGAGTCCTAGAGAGGAGGCTAATTTTGCAGGGCCTGGTGTTATGGGGGGCCTGTGAAGGTTGGAGTCAGAACACAGTGACTACTGGACCTTAAGACACCACACAGGCCTACACAGGGAACATGGCAGCAGGTTCAGGGTGGACCTGTTACCCATGATCAGAGGAGCACCTTTATGTTGGCACTTATTTGGAGGAGAAGCCTCTTATGAAAATGGGAGCTGACTCCCGACTCCTCTCCCTCTTGGTCAATTTGGGGAGATTTGGAATGAGATACAAACATATTTAAAGGAAATGAAAACTTAGGCCACTTCTTATGTGCACATGTGAGTGAGAGGGTACAGTCAGTTCCAGGTAGGAGCGCGGAAGGGAGATGCAGACAAATGTTGTCTGTATGACTCTTTGCTTTTAATTAAAGAAAAATGCTCCTTTCCCTTCCCTCCTTCTCTTCCACTAGAACAAGTAGGAGCTGAGTCCTTGGTCTCTGTGTTTAACCAGGACGTCCCTAGAGCAGCTGTCAGGCAGAAAGATGTAGCCCCACTCCCCTCCTCTTCCCTCAGCCCTCTCCCTGGGACAGCCTGCCCGTCTGTGTTTCCATTCCTGTCCTTCTCCTGAAAGCTCCCCTGTGCAGCTGCTCCACAGCTGGTAGCCCTCCAGTCACCACCCCCCAACCATGTCACTTCCCTGTTGAAGGGGGGTCGGGGAGAGCTGGAAGGTGCTGCATCAATGTAAGACATTTCCTCCTCTGCCCCACAGCTGAACTGCTCAGCTGTGTGTCCTCTGGCACCCACAAAATCAAACACCTGCCTGCCAGATGTTTGCACCCACAGGCCAGCAAAGCTGACGGCAGCAAGTCCCTCAGAACTGAGCCGGGTATTTAGATGGGGGCAACATTAGACAGAGCTCTTGGCCTAAATGAGATGTGAGAGGGGGGGCATCTCTTCCATTTCTCTACCTTCAGGAAGCGTGAAGCTAAACAATTGAATTCTTTATGCTTTAAAAACATGTAATGGAAGGGTTTACGACTTCCCTTGGGATCAATGTCAGAGGTTTTTCTTTATGAGTAGTTATATTTCTTTCTAATTTTAAAGGAGGTAGGGTAATACCATGGAGAACTTATTCATAATAGTCATACTTCCTTTTTCCCGAGGGTAATTATTCAGGGGAGGGGAAGTGTGGTAGTGTGGAATGAGCACTGTCTTTGGGGTCAAAGGAGCCTATTTTCAAATCCAGATCTAGCCCCATGCCAGATATGACCTGTCTTAACCCTCCTGTCCCAATTTTGTCCTCTTTAAAATTTGGAGAGCAGCACCTATCTAGAAGAGGTTGGCCAACTACATGGAGAGTGTGTGTGCTTTCCTAGCATTGTTCTGGCTCAAAGCCCCCAGCAAGTCACAGTTGTTTTTGTAATCATACATAGCCCATGCCTGAGTTCAAGCAACAACAACAGAAAGATATCTAGCATGGATTACCATTGGCCCAATTCTCCTGGGTGCTTGCTGAACTAAGTGTTACGTAAAACAATCCCCTAACACTTTTTCATTAGTCCAGGGTTTAAAAAATGTGCATATGGTCCACCTGTGTCAGAAATACCTGAGAGCACCTTTTAGAACTGCAGAATCCTGTGCCCTATCACATATACTGATCCAGAATCTGTTGTTTGGAAAAGAATCAGCATTTTATCAAGCACCCAAATAATTCATTTTATCTTAAAGTTCAAGAGCTAGTTGATAGCAAGGTCAGATGGCCCATCAGTCAAAGAAGGTATGTTTCCTGGTATTTCCTGGGCACAGAACAGGCCTTCTGCCATGTGTTCCTTTGTTCTTCCCAAGAACCAGGAGTCAACTTCCGAGAATTACAGGGGGACAAAATGTTAGCATTTTTTTTTAAAGATGTTAACATTTGAAACAACCTGAACGGTCACATCAAATAATCTCTCACCAGCTTCAAAAATCACTTTATAGAAATCCCTCTAGTAGATTATGATTATTTTAGAGGATTGAGAGAAGCAGGATTAAAAATTTAGGGGCCTAGGAACAGAAAAATAGGAAGAGCAAAGTTTGGCCAGGGCCTGATGTAGCTGGCAGTATTTGTGAGATGCTGACTTCATGAAAAGCTCAGTACTGGCTTTGATGAGAAGACTCCAGGAAGGGGGAGATGAGATTTGCAGTGTCCCCACCATGCTCAGCATCTGAACAAAAACTTGAGAAATCTAGTCGATCATATCTAGATTTCCAAATGACCAGATATTGGATGCCAGATTTTTGAGGTCCTTTTGGAGGTCAGAGTGGGGAGAAAGGAAAAAGAAATGAAGATAAAAGAGAAAAAAATGAAACCCAGTAAGATAGAGGCCAATGTTGATTATTAAATTAATGAATGCAGTTAAGGAATCTTAATGAATGAAAAGTCCTTAATATATAAAGAGTAATCAAACAAAACTATTTCCTCTTTCCCCTCCCAAAGGACAGCATGTTGAGGGGAAGAATAAAGGCATTGGGAAAAGATTTGACTTGGGATTTGCCACTTAGGAGTCTGGGAACCTGGAAAGTTCACTAACCATCAGATTTCTCATACTGTCAGTGCTACCTTTCCTGCTGTGATGAGGACTAAATAGAATAACCAGTGAAAAGTATCTAGTACCATGCCTGCACATATGAGTACTGAATAGTTGCTACAAGTCCCTTCCAGAAGAGAAAACATGCCTCCTACCTAACCGCCCAGATGCAAGTGGCGCCATTAAGTATTTAGCCGAAGTTAGGTTTGGAATTCCTAGGACAGAGTAACCTTGACTCTTGCATATTAGAGCCCAGGTATATGTTCACAAGAGTTTATTCAGCTAATAAAAACCTATACATCCTGGAAGGGACTGCTTTGTTCATTAGATCCTTGAAGTTTTCCTTCAAGTTGATCTAGAGGCTTATCAGCTAATCTTGATTTATGCTACATGGAAACAGAAACAGTCAAAGTACCAGTCCCTCTGAAGGACAAATCTAGATTAGGCAACTGTTTTGGCTATTTTGTTGCATTACTATCATTTTTTAAATTAGGAAAATAAGGTAAGTAATTTAAAAAACACTTAAAAACATGACAGAAGAAAGTTCTGGACTTAGGTAAGATGAAGTAGGCACACTCCACTTTCTCTCTTCTATTGAAGGTAAGGCCTGGGAAGAATACATGGGACAGTTAGATGAGGGCTCTGAAGAGTAAATAGTACCAGGAAGATTGGAAGAAAACATAAGAATTTTAATGACCACTGAACCAGAAATGAGTTTATTATTTTCCCCACTCTGGCACTTCCTTGAATTCAGTGCAGCTGCAAATCTGAGAGTAGGTAGTGGGGTGCAGACAGAGAGAGGACCCAGAGATGCTCTGGTTTGAGTGGGAAAGAAGCTTCGAACACTCAGAGTTTAGAAGTTCTTCATTTTTCTTTTTCCATTTTTATCCTTTTCTTCACTTTTTTGTTTTTGATCCCAGAACAATCCCCTAGCAGCAGCAGCATTAGTGGGAGGTGTGGGAGGCTAAAATTCTGAGAAAAAATTCTTTTTCTGCCATCAGAGAAGTTGCAGCCCTGAGAGGGTGAGTGAATTCTGTTGAATTTTTCCTCTCCCTGTCTCCCTACTATTTGGCCTGGACATAGGCACAGTTAAGGGAAATAAGTAGCAAAGCAAGGTAACTAAAGCTTTTTGGTCAGAGGACTGCAAAGGGGCGTCCCAGTGATCTAGAAAGTACATAGGAGATAGTGGAGAGGGAGATACTTGGGAAAAGAATACCTTTAAAGTGGATTGTGAACTCTAGGCTTATAAGCTATGGAAGTGTTAACTTGACCCTACAAATACAAAGTCTATTACATATAGACTTTGAGAACTGAACTTTGGGCTATGCCAACACCTAAGTCTGTGATTGTCCACTGGGCGGTATACATGTGAGAAAATTCCAAAAGCATTACTAAAGTTTAATGTTGAACTGCTATTAGAACTACAGCCCTCTATGGAGAGTTGGAACTAGCCTGAAGTCAACTGGGCTGTTTTTTTGCTGAAATAATAATTTTGAAAAGTAATAAGAATTTTAAATCTTTTCAATAAACATTCAAAATATCCAGGGTACAATCTGAAATTGCTTGGCATACAAAAAACTAGAAAAATGTCAACCTATACAGAGCAAGATGTCAACAGAAGTCAATGTCTTGCTAATGTGACGAAAATTGCTGCAACCAGTAAGAGAGAAAACTTTTGAAATGAATGAAAAGATAGAAATCATCAGCAAAGAAATAGAAAATGTGAAAACAAGCCCCTCACACACACACAAAAAAAAACCCTGCAAGAAATGGAAATTTAGAGAAAAACAATTTCTTAACACAAAAACAAAAAGAAAACCTTGCAAGGTGGGCTCAATAGCAGAATGGAGATGACAGAAGAGTCAAAAGATGAAGATAGATCAGTAGAAATGATGTAGGATGAAAAACAGTGAGAAAAGAATTGAACAAAGAAAATTGGCATCAGGGACCTGTGGGTAACAAAGCACTTGAAGAAAAGACAGAGTATGAGGCTAAAAAACAGACACAAAATTGATGGAAAACTTTCCCAATCTGGTGAAAGACAGAAGCCTACAGATTTAAGAAACTTAATATAAAAACCATATAAACCTAAATTAATCTACACGCAGATATATCGTAATTGAACCGCTGAAAACTAAAGAAAGAAAAATCTTGAAAGCAGACAGAAGGAAGTGATGCATTACTGAGAAAAATCACCCTAATTGTGAATGTTTCAGATTTCTCATCAGAAACCATGGAACCAGACGAAATTGGAGCAATGTTTTTCAAGTGCTGAAAGAAAAGAGATGTATATCTATAATTTCATATTTAGGGAAAATATTCCATAGAAAAACATTTTCAGATGAAGAAAATTAAAAAGAGTTTTCAACAGATCTGCTCTAAAACAATAGCTAAAGGGACATTTTCAGACAAACAGGAAATGTACAATTTGATACCAGAAGGAAAATGAGAATATTAAGAGTGAAGGAAGAGAAGAGAAATAATAAATATTGGAGTAAATTTAATAGACTAGTCACTAAAAATAAAAACAAAGTCATATTGTCTGATGGGATTTTCAATGTATGTAGCTATAATATACACAATAACTATAGTATATTAGGTTGGACAATTACGTTTGTGAACTCATCTTAGAAAAAGTGCTACATATCTCATTGCTCAATATTATTACAGTTACCTTTGAAGTACTCCCCTTGGGAAGCCATGCACCAATGTCAAGGCCTAGTCCACCTTTTAAAGCAATTTTGGAACTCTTTTTCTGGAATGGACATCAGTTGTGTGAAGTCTGACAATTAAGTTTGTGAACTCATCCTGTATTCAAATGGCATATAAATAAAAAGAGTATATAAAAGTAAAGGATAGGAGATGACTTATTAGGCAAATAGTAATCAAAGGAAAGTTGGAGGGCCTATGTTAATATGTGAGAAAGTAGAATTCACATCCATAAAATGGTTCATGAGTAAGGAGGGATATTACATATTACATAATGATAAAAGAATCAATTCACAAAGAAAACATACCAATTCTAACTATTTTGCCTCTAAAAACAAAGCTCCAAAATACACAAAAGAAAAACTGACATCACTGAAAGGAACAAGAGATAAATCCACAATTATAGTTGGAAACTTCAAAAGTCTGCTTTCAATAATAGATAGTCAGAAAATCAGAAGAAATGAACACCACCACCAATTAACTGGACAACTTCACTTGATAACAGTGGAATACACATTCTTTGCATGCACACATGACATTCACCAAGATAGAACATATCCTGGGTCATAAAACAAACCTTAACAGATTTACAAGCATGAAATATGTTCCTTTATGTTCTCGTAATGGAATTAAACTAGATATTAGGAAAATTTCTGAATTGTAGAAACAAAAGAGAAAACCTTTGTGGCTTTGGGCTAGGGGAAGATTTCTGTGATATAATACTAAACCATGGTCCATGTTTTAGTCCATTTGTGTTGCTATAAGGGAATAACTAGGGCTGGGAGTTTTAAAGAAAAGAGGTTTATCTGGGTCTCAGTTCTGCGGGCTGTACAAGGAGCATAGCACCTGCATCTGAGTCTGGTGGGGGTTTCTGGCTGCTTCCACTCATGTTGGAATGGGAAGGAGAGCTGCTTTGTGCAAATTACAGAGTGAGAGAGGAAGCAAGAGAGGGAGGTAGGAGGTGCCAGACTCTTTTTAAACAATAAGCAGGACCTGAGGGAGAACTCACTTGTTACCACAAAGACAGCACCAAGCCACTGATGAAGGATCTGCTCTCATGACCCAAACACCTCCAACATTGGGGATTAAATTTCTACATGAGGTTCAGAGGGTCAAATATCCAAACTATGGTAGTTCGTAATAGAATAAGCTGATAAAATAGAAATTCATCAAAATTTCAAACCTCTACTCTTCGAGAGATACTACTGAGGGAATGAAAAGTCAAACCTCAGATTGGGAGAGAGTATTCGCAAATCACTTACCCGAGAAAACACTTGTGTATGCAATATACAAAGATTCTCAAAACTCAATAACAATAAAATGAAAAATGTACAGTTTGAACAGACACTTCACCAAAGAAGATACACAGATAGAAAATAAGCACATGAAAAGAGGCTCAATATCGTCAGTCATTAGGGAATGCAAATTTGAGCCACAATAGATATCTCTACTTTCCTTTTAGAATAGCTAACATTAGTAATGGCTGAGAACAGTCAGAGGGTCTGTATGGCTTTGGGAGAGGAGCGTGCAAATAGCGTGCAGCGGGAGATGGTGTGGGTGTGAGCAGATCACGGCAGATCCAAAGTTCTAGTTCTCACAACCTCTGAGTTGTTTCATAGTTTGCTAGATATTTTCCTCAGGGCCACCAAAACCTTATTTTGAGATGTCCACTTTCTTCTTTCAGATAGTCCCTAGACCCTCAAGAACAAGAAGATACAAGATGAAAAGTCTGCTGTAGGATGTTGCCCAAGTAACAAGAGGGAAATTTGAGTTTCTTAACAAGAGGAAACTTGATCTGAAAGGATGTGGGGCTTTGAGTTTTCTTCTCCAAGGACACAAACTTTGGCCACACAGCATGACTCTTTATAGGGGCTTACCCTTTTCTTCTTTCCTTTTTAGCCTGGCCCCACCTATCTATGTTCTGCTTCCTCAAGGAATATAGTCCTGGGCTCACTCGCTTCTATCTCACTCTTAATTCTGGAATCTTATGCATAGATCCCAAATCCTGGTGGTAGTTAGAACTGGAGAACTATTTTCCTTCTCTTCTTTGGTTTATCTTTATGTTGCATCCAGTATCCCTGAGTACACTTTTAAGAACTTTGAAACTCAATAATTACTGTCTAAGATGGTGAATCAGGAGTCATGGGAAAAGCCACATGAAGGGTTCAAAGCCTGATGATATGAAGGAAAGAGTCAAGAAGTGTCTACACGGCACCTCTGTTCACTCAATAAATGTTTATGGAGGACCTCCATATTCCTGGCATTGTTGAGCAATAAACTATTAAGGAGGTTCCATTCTGGTTGGAGAAGAGAGACAAGCAAATAAACAAGAAGATAATACATGCAAGGATAAAAAAAATTATGAAGACAACTAGAGTAGGACATGGGAGACAGTGGCAGGTGAAAGAGGGTGAGGGATGTCAGGAAATGAATCTCTAATACGATGACATTTGGACATAGACCTGAAAGAAGTGAGAGAGTGGGTGGGACAGAAGTTGAGAAGC
Organism: Arctocebus calabarensis; assembly: GCA_963573935.1. NCBI lineage: Eukaryota > Metazoa > Chordata > Mammalia > Primates > Lorisidae > Arctocebus > Arctocebus calabarensis. Next base: position 22,619 of record CAUYON010164097.1, on the reverse strand, counting down.
TGAGAGTTACAGGGAAATGAAAAAGGATGCAGGAAGACAAGGAGGCAGGAGGGTCTTGCCTGGAGTGTTTGTGTCACCACAAGGAGCTGAGTGGATAGAAACAGAAAAGGTCCAAGCAGGAGACAGACCTTACCTTAGCAAGTTCAAATACAGAGATGCTAATGAAGGCATCACCTGAGAAAGTGAGGGTAGAAGGGTAAAGGAACAGAGAAGCATTGTTGAGACCTCAGAGGAGCAGAAGCAGGAAGCTGTCACTATGGGGCTAAGGCAGGGGCGGCGGTGGATTGCCCTCAAGAGCTGGGTCAGGAAGGAGGACTTCTTGGTAGGGGAGGGTGGAGGCCCTGCCAGGACCATGGTGTAGCAGGCAGGCAGGCAGTCTGGGAGAATATCCTGATCCTTCTCTCCCTGGCCCTCTGTTCTTGGCCCTTGCCTCCCACCTTGCTGAACTCACCCACACACCAGTTAGAAATGCCATCTTCAAAGATCAGCCTCCTAGCACAGGGCAGGGAAGAAGGTCAGAGAATGGATCTGGGGTGTGAGGTGAGAGTGATCAGACTATCTAGCACCGAAAGCAAGAGGAAGAATAGTTACTTGGTATAAAGAGAAAGAACAAGTAACTTTCAGGTCAGAGGCATTGATTTAAACTGTCAACTTGATTATCCAGCTGAAAGTCAATGTTCTTTGGTGGAACAATCTGTTCAGGGCCTGTTCAGGGGAGGGTGAGTGGCCTGGTCTGCGAAGGGAAAATGACTATTAACATGATCAACAGAACCTGGGTGTGTCCCATCTGGGCTTCCCATTTGGTGACATACACTGAGTTGTGCCACTAGGTCTGTCTATTTCCCCCCAATTCCCATTTTCCCAGTTATAAAATTAGGCTTTTTTTTTCTTCAGCTGGGGTTGATTTCTTCCTATACAAGGCCCTTTAAGAAAGGATAAGTTCATTTCAGTTTAAGGATAGCTTGGGATTTATTCTTCAATTTAGACAAGCTTGATCAAGAGAACAGGAGGTCTTAACAAGGTAAGATTTTAGAGATAATAGGCAGATTTACTCCAAGGCAGAATCACAGAAAAAATACCTTGCAGATGTCCCTACCCACCCAGAGGGGTGGTGACTCCCTGAATCATCCAACTCCCAACTAAGATTTTGCTTGACATTCCCTTCAAATACAGTGTCTTCACAAAAGGTGGTGCTATGGATTAAGGAGAGGCTTCCTTGGCAACTGGCTCGTAGGCTCTCTGGAGAGACACTTTGGCTGGTGTCCAGGGATCTTCTGACTCCAGACTGCAGCCTGAGAGTGCAGCATGACCTCCATACTCAAGTCCCATGCAGGCCATCTCCATCTTGTTCTGGAACCCAGGGGACTGGGTGGCCCTGGAGGACAGGGGGTCACAGTGGCCCACAAGGTTTACACAACTTGGCTGCAGGGGAGAGATCACAGTAGCAATAGGAAAGGAGAGAGAGAAGAGAAAGAAAAGAGATGGAATGGAGCCCCCTCCAAGACTTTTACCTTAGGATAGAGAGCAAATAGGTGGCCTTCTTATAAGGGAAGTGGATCCATGGCACTCACAGAGGGCCAACTGAGAACTTTGGGTCCTGTGTAGGCAGTTTGGCTGTCAAGACAGTATTGCTCATGGAGACAAGTAGGTCTCTTTTTAAAAAAATTTAGAACATTGAAAAAATAAAATTGGCTTAACCCTTTTGGTGTTAGTTACATTTGGAAAACCTTTCTTTGTCCAGTGGAAATAGTTGGTTGAGGATATTCTTAGACAGATTATCTTACAGGGTTTGGTGAGCTGAGCTAATGTGTGAGTGAAATAGAAAGATTTTATTCTTACAATTTACTGCAGAGAGGAGGATGTATATGCCTGCTCTGTAAGAAATCCCACATTCAGCTGTGGGTTCCTTAAATGATGGTAGAGGGGTCTCAAAATGAATTTTAGAATTATCAGATGAAGAACATGAATTCTCAGTTAGTTTATTCTTTAACAAGAAATTCCTCTTTCTCTTTATTCAGTACAGGCTTTGCAATCTTCAGTGAAAACCACTAAATTTCAGATGCTTCATCTATAAAGTGGAGCAAGTATTATTTTCACCCCAGGTGGTTGTTAGGAATAAAGGAGAAAATGGCAACAGAGGGTCTTTAATAAATGTTTATAAAGCAAGATATGTGGGAATTGGGTCTCATGCCAGGATCTCTCTAGGGAGATCAACGTGGGAAAATATAAAAGAGGAAATAAGCAAGCTTCTTGGAACAAGCTCAGACTCACTTGTAATTTTTTTTTTCTTTTAAAACAGTGAATTAGAGGTCAAAGCTAAAGTGACAGGAGACAAAAATGACCAGAAAGACTGATGAAAGAATATGTGGTAGAAAAAAATCAGGTACCAAATTCTCTTAGGTGAAGGAGGGAAGATGCCAAGCGAGCTAGATGTGACTTCTACCCCTCCCAAAACATTGTGACTCAGAAGGTTTTCATTTCACATGGACTGTTTTGCTTGATGAGTTTGTCTTATGACTATTTCTTTCATGGCTAATGTGGAGAAGTTGCTCACATTGCCCAAATGTAATATAATAAAATATAATAATAAAGAGTCTGTCCCAATATGCATATTAAATTCTATATTAGGAAGCTGCCAATAAGAAGCAAGAGAGGCACCTGATAAGATTCTCAAGTGGAACTCTCTCTTTTTCATTTTTTAATGTTCCCACAATCACCAATTCACAGTCATTCTTATTTCTTCAGTGTCTCTTCTCCTCCTGCTCCACAGTATTTGGGTTAATCTCAGACATGGATTCATGTTCCAGCCATAAATATTTCATATACATCTAAAAAAGATAAAGACTCTTACAAAACCCTCAATAGTATTATTACATACAAAATTAAGTTCTTAATGTCATCCAATATCTAGTCAGTGTTCAAATATTTGATTGTCTCTAGAATACATTTTCCTTCTTAATGAGGACCCCGATTAAGTTCAGAGTATTGTGATTGATTGTGGATAGAACACTTTTCCCTCTAACTTTTTCTTTTGTTTGTTTGTTTTTGAGACAGAGTCTCACTCTGTCATCCTGGGTAAAGTGACATGGCAACCTAGCTCACAGCAACCTCAAACTCTGGGGTTCAAGAGATGCTGTTGTCTCTCAAATAGTTGGGACTATAGGCGTCTGCCACAACAGCTGGCTAATTTTTCTACTTTCAGTAGAGGTGGGGTCTTGCTTTTGCTCAGGCTGGTCTGGGACTCCTGAGCTCAAGCATTGCACCTGTCTCAGCCTCTCAGAGTGCTGGGATTATAGGGGTGACTCACTGCACCCAGCTCCCCCTAACTTTTTAATTTGAAATAATTATACACTCACCAAAACTTGCAAAAGTAGTACAGAGAGGACTTGTGTTCCTATCACCTAGCTTCCTCTAGCCAAACTCAGAAATTGATATAGACACAATATAATTCACTAGGCTACAGACCTTACTTAAGTTTTTCGAGTGTTACATAAATGGAATCATAAAATATTAATCTTTTGATTTCTCTGTATTTTTAATTGCTTTTAAAGAAATTTTCCATGGGAACAGAGAATATGGAAATAAATATCTTAGAAAAAATGCCAACCTGTTAACTTTAAGCAAATGGATATTTATTCACTCAACACATTTACTGAGGATCTATGAAGTTCTTGTCACTCAATTGTAGATAAAAACTAACTGTTTTCATGCAACAGTGGCTGTGTCATGCTGTTGTTTGATATGGTTGTCTGAGCAGTGGCTACGAATTATAAACACTAGTTCTTTCAGGAAGGGAATGTTGGGTTTGGCCTGGGCCTTAGTCTTTGCTCCCTTCTCCTCTCATTTCTGGGATCCCTGACTCCACTCCCAGGGTCAGCCTGTCTGAGTTCATTCCGGCCCCTCCAGCAAAATACCATAAACCAGGTGGCTTATAAATAACAGAACATTATTTCTCGCAGTTTTGGGAATGGAAAGTGAAGGCACCAGCAGATTCAGTGTCTGGTGAGAGCTTGCTTTTTTGGTTTTTAGATGATACCTTCTCACTGCGTCTTCTTATGATAGAAGGGACTAGCCAGCTCAATGGGGCATCTGTGAGGGCACTGACCCCAATCATGAGGGCTCTGCCTCTGTGACCCAATCACCTCCCAGAGCTCCAAATCCTGATACTGTCACTGTGGGCTTAGATTTTTAGCATATGTTTAGCCTGTTGCAAGCCTATCCCAGGCTTTAGAACTAATTCTCACCTGAAGCAGAGGAGATTTGGATCTGGTCTGGAACCTTACAGTTCAGAAGATGGTCCCTGTCTATCCTCGTCACTCGAACTTTGTTCTCTGGTTCTGCTGAGGGTCTTGAGTGGAAGCTGGCACACTCTACGCTCCATCCCTGACAAAGAGGTTCGGTATCTGGTCATGGTTTTGTTCAAGTGTCTAAGTACCTTTGGGGCTGTGCTTGTGCTTTTCTTTACCAGTCTAGCAAACAGGTTCTAGCCCTGAGGGAATGCAGAGACCACCCTGGTCCCCACCAGCCTGCCTGCCAGCCTGTATGTCTTAGTAGTGCCTTCTCCTGAATTCCTGGTCCCCGTTACCCAGGCTGTCCTCACCTCCCTGCACCACTGCCTCTCTCCTGGTGCTGTTCCTCTGCATACCACACTCTTCCTGCCAGATTGCACTTAATTCACACACAGCCCTGGTTGGCCCTCTCCTTCTCCATCCCTAGTTTCCAGTTTTGGTTCTCTAGTCTGTCTCGTAACAATGGGCATAGTCTGTTGTAAGACAGGGTCCTAGCCTGGTACGTCTAAACGTACACTATTATTTTGTTCTTTATAACTGTCAGTCTATGAGCTTAACTGGCAATCCATTCCTGACTAGGGGAAGTATCATGCAGAAATGAGACAAGAAGATGACTTAACTTGATGAGTTGAAAACTATTTTCAGGGGGCAGAGAGAGGTAAAGAGACCCAATTTCTGGCCTTAACTCTAGCTGGTGACCTTGAAAGGACACACCCTCTCTGGAGTTTGAAAGTATTTATTGGTAGAATAAAGAACTGATCTCAAGATAATCCTAATTTCTCCCTTGGCTTTGGTACCCTAGAGTGTTATGACCTTGACTTTCACCTCTCATATCAGATATCCCTAGGCCAGGCAACCATTATGTTTTAGTGGACTACTGAGGCCTTACAGTCTCCTCACAGCAGCTGGAATTGTCAAAACAACAAATTTGAACATGTCACCCCCCACTTGAAATCTTTCCCAAGGTCAGAGAGTACCCTTGCCATTGACCTGAGGGTGAAATCTAAATTTCTAACTTGACCTGCCATGTTCTGCATGGCCTGGGTCCCACCTATCTTCCTTGTCTCATTATAGACTCCTCTAAACTTCACAATCCGTACTTGAGCCATTCTAAAGTTATTTCAGGTCCCAGTGGATCCTGCTGCTCCATTGTAGTTCACTGTCTTAACTTCCTGTCTTCCTTGTAAGGCCAGTTCACTGCTGTATTGCACAACTAGTATTTATCCACTTTAAAAATTTTCAGTAGATTTGGGAATGGGAAGTGAGTGGTACAAGAGTTTTTTTGTTATACGGGTGGGTTGTTTAATGCCGAAGTCAGGGCTTTCAGTTTACCTGTCACTGGAATAGTGTACATTGTACCCAATAGATAGATTTTTATCCCTCCATTCTCTCCCTATTTCCCCCTTCTTAATTTTCTTGCTTACTTTATGACTATATATATCCCTTGCTTAGTTCCTACTTATAAGTGAGAACATGTGGCATTTGTTTTTCCATTTCTGAAATACTTTACTGAGGATAATGGTCTCAGGTTCCATACAGGTTTCTGCAAAAGACATTAATTATTTAATTGGTATTTATTTAAGGAATGAACAAGTTACATTAATCAAGGTTATTCATTTGTCTTTTATTAATTCATTCATCCTCCAACAAGTGAATGGTGTTTTTATTTGAAAGACACATAAACCTAACTCTACTAACTTAAATTTTTAAAAAGCAGGGGCATATTTGGAAATGTAACAAAGTCCATAGACAGGAAGGGGTTTAGCCACATCTATGGCTGAAACAAGGTTGTTGTCTCTCCCTTTATTCATTTATGCACCTCTTGACACCACTTGTCTCCTTGCCTTGGCATTTAATCTCCTCTAACAGACAGGTTTCTGCTCTTTCAATTCTTCCAAGATGCATGTCTCTTCTGTTCTATTCCTCCAAATGACAAGAACTTCTCCTCCAGCTTCCAATGACAAAATACTAGGAGTACATTCCATCTGGGAGGCTTGAGTCACTTAGCCACAGCTAGAACTTTGGTCAGAGGGATGTTGTCCTCTGATGATAATGACCAAGCCAGTGCCTCCCCTGTGGCCAGGAGGAGGGAGGGCTAATGCAGAGGCCATGCCACGTAGTGTTAGGACCACAAACTTAGAAGCTAGATTGCTTGGGTTCAAATTCCAACTATGCCTCTTACTGAGTGCTGAGTGACCTTAAGAACTTAACTTACTTACGTTTTCCAGGTCTCAGTTTCCTCATTTGTAAAATGAGAATAATAGCGCCTGGCAGGATAATTATAAAGATTAAATGAGTTACTATATATAAAGCATATAGAGCAATTCTAGGTACATAGTAAGCACTACTAAGTATTTGTGGGATGAAAATAAACAACCAAATAATACAACTGAGTTGCATTCCAAAGAAATAACCACTTTATTGTTATTTTAAACAAAGTTCCCCCTCTCAGCTCCAGACTAGTGTGGGTGGAGACAGGGGAGTTTTCGGGAGACTGTGGGTTTGCTAGCTAGAACTGAAATCAAAGGACAATCTTCTCATCAATTTTCGTCCAAATTAAAAGGGACTTTACCTACAAAATGCAGTATTTTTTCAATAACATTTATATAAAATAGAAAAATGTGTTGAATTTTTTTAGTAATAGGCCTAGTTTTCAGTATTCTATCCTGAATACCTCTAAATTATCAAGCTAGTACAGAAATCATGTTATTTTGTTACAGGTAGCAGACTGAATATTGCAAGCATTATGATGAAAATATTTTGTATTAAGTCCTTTTTTATAGCACATGTCTTGATTTGGATTTTGGCGGGAGAAGATGGCCATTGAACATATTGTCTAATGATATATTTGGCCAAAATGTATCATTAATACATTGGCCAAAATTGTTCTTGAATGTTATTCCATAGTTAGATCATTATTTTCTCTGCCAATTTACTCCCATTGTCTGTAGGATTAGGGGAATCATTTGTGCCCATTGGATGGAATCTACTCATTTCATTTTCCAGTGAGTCAAATGTCTCCTCTGTCTGCCTTGTATCTCCACCATCTGCTAATGATAATAGCTCATTTTTGTCAAGTGCACAGTATATGCTGGTTACCTTGCTAAACACTTCAGGGTTGTTATTTCACCTAATACCTTCATTACTTTCTAAGGTGTGTTCAGTTGTTTCTTTCATCTTACAAGTGAGGAGCCTGTATCCAGAATCTACAAAGAACTCAAACAAATCGGCAAGGAAAAAAAAAAAAAACAAAACTAAAAAGTGAGTAAAAGACATGAACAGAAGTTTTTCAAAAAAAGATAGACAAATGGCCAATGAACCCATGAAAAAATGCTCAACATTACTAATCAATAGGGACATCCAACTTAAAACCACAGTGAGATACTACCTTACTCCTGCTACAATGGCTTTTATTAAAAAGTCTAAAAACAATAGATGCTGCATGGATGCAGAGAGAAAGGAATGATTATACACTGCTGGTGGGACTGTAAATTAGTACATTCTCTATAGACATTCCTCAAAAAATTAGTACATCCAGTACGGACATTCCTCAAAGAATGGCAAGGAAATATACCCCTGTATACCAGCCCATGTACACAGGCACAACTATTGTTGTTTTCATATGTAGCCATGTACACAGGCACACTTATGGCTCTTTTCATATGTAGCCATCAGTGCCTGTATTAAGCTAAATGTGGGTCCCCCCTGATATCTCTGACTCCAATCCAGTACCACAGAGGTTCTTCCAGCCATACCTGCTTCCTAATTTGTAATGGCGAGAAACCTGGCTCTACAACTCACCACTAATTAATTTGTTAAATTCCCAGTACACATGGTTTCAGAATTCTTACTCTGTACTGCTTTGAGAAACAGTAGAGTACAGCACTAGGGTACAGTATTGTGCTTGTGTGCACTTCTGTTATACATGGTTTACATTTAACATCAAGGTTTTCATTCCCCAAAATTGTTTATTCCAACGCTAGACATCTAATGGCACTTTCTTAACAGTATTGCTTCCATGTGAATGTACTTAATGCTAGTAAATTGTACACTTAAAATAGCTAAAATGGTAAATTTTATATTATGCATATTTTACCACAACAAACTATTGTAGCATCTTTCTTCAGATATCCCAATACATTCATTTCTAAACCTGGCTGATTATCAAAATCAAAGTCTTTGTTATGTACACCAAGAATCTGTATTTTTAACAAATTTTCCAGGTTATTGGTAGCCAGTAACTGTCCTAAAGGACCTCTGCTTTTACAAAAAGAAAAAATATATATATTTTTTGCATGTTTTGGCTAGGGCTGAGTTTGAACCTGCCACTTCTGGCATATAGGGCTGGCGTCCTACTCACTGAGCCACTGGGCAGTGCCTGTGGCTCAGTGAGTAGGGTGCCTGCCCCATATGTCAGAGGTGGTGGGTTCAAACCCAGCCCCGGCCAAAAACTGCAAAAAAAAAAAAAAAAAAAAAAAGAAAAGAAAAGAAAATATGCAATTGTAACCAGGAGATCCTGGGGTCTGTGTTCTCCAGCTTCCTTCTAGCATCATGGCAGGTGCAGGGGTCCACTGGGACCTGCCAGCACTGCTGGTTATCCCAACAGGATGATGAGGGACCTCACCCAAGCCTTGCTTCTCATCACCAGCTCAGCTCTCCTACAGGCCTAGCTGGGAAGCTCCAGTTTTGAGCTGCCCGGGCATCACTTGTGAAGGCTGTGCTGAGTTGCAAAGAATTCAGAACTCTGCCTCCCCCACCTTCGACATGATCTAAGCATGTCAGAGTTGGCACATAAAAGAAAGCTGATTGTTTTTCAGAGCATGTTGCCAATTGAATAACCAAAGATCATCCTCCCAGCCCATAATAAAACCTCCATTAAAACATTTTATTACATTTCCTGATCTGTAGAGCAGGCTTGCTTTGGACCAAGGACCGCAGAAGGAGGTCCTGACATGGGTTCCTCCCAGCGTCTTGCCTGTGGCTCTTTTCTGACACCTTGCAAGACAGTAGCCTGCCTGGTAGTGAGTAGGGCTTTAATTCCAGAGCTCAACCTGGTCTGTGTAATTAGATGCTCTGGCTAGACTGTATCTCATGGCTGAATCACCAGAAGTCATTGCAGTTACTAGGTTGTGTGAAGCCTTGAAACTGTCAAGCCCTTCTCTAATGGTGAGAGTTTGTGTCTACAAAGAAAACCCTATGGAGACTCACAACTATCTGGGTAATTTCAGGTCCTCTTCAAATTACTTTCACTTATACAATCCATACATGAAGTGAGGGGACTTTATTTTCACTTGGGTGGTTGGTGAATTCCTTCTATTTTGTGCTTTTGAGTGAAGGAGACTGTAACCCAAACGGCTGACACTTCACAGCTGTGAGAGCACATGAGGGGAACCACAGATGACTCTGTGTTCTTACCTTTCAAAGGGAAGACCTCCACCAGAGGACACTGGGACAGGACTTGGGCTCAGGAGATAGGTTGGCCACTCATGCAGCTCGAGGATCTTGGGAAAGTCATGCATCCTTCTGACTTTCTCTTTTTGAAAAAGTTCGAAGGACTGATGCAAAAAAAAAAGTTCAAAGGACTGATGCAAAAAAATTAAATGAGAAAATCAATATGAAAGCATTTTATGAAGTGATCTGTTAGGCTGCTGTGTTACAGAATTGTTTACACTGGAACTGAGATAGTAGGTAATGTCACTCTACCTTCTCTAATGTACTCTGGGCTTGCCAGGTCCTTCCTTTTCCCATGCACCTGCTCTGGGTAGTCTTCCTCAGTCATGCCTTGTGGTACAAATCTATCACTCGTCCTCTACCGCAACCTTTAGAATCATCTCTGTATTTAAAGCTACACTCTCAGTTTTGTCCCGTTCTTAACTCCACCTCATTAACTACTTCGCCCCAGCCCTCATCCGCGTGCCATTGCACTCTGGTGGAGAGCTCTTCTTACCAACTCCACTAAGATGTTCCTCTGCTCTTGCCCTAGAACGCCTGTCCTCTCGGTGTTCCCCTAGAACAATCCCACTTGCTTCATGGCCCACTTCCGACCTTGACCATACCATGGCCAGTTCAGCCCTCAGTGGATCCCTGTCCCCTGAGGCATAGCCCTTGTGCCACGTTCCTGTCTTCTGCTGACCACATGTCTCTCTGATAGAACAGTGTGATCCAACTGCCCAGACAGTGCCATAGTTATAGTACCTGCTCAACAAAAAATGTGTTGATTGCATTGCTTTAGGAAGGCTAGAGGGCTTTGACTTCTTCCCCATGATTTGGTACAGGTTCTTTATTAAATGTCACCTCTATTTTTCAGTTCTGATTCGTTATTTCACCCTATGCTATGGACAAAGCAAGCTCTTCAGGTGGGCACCCCTGACTTGCCCCTTGCCTCCTCCAGAAGCCTCCTCACATCTCAGGAATCCTTGAGGGGTCTTGCTTCCTCCTCAGCCCCCCTCTGCTTCTCAACTTCCTACCTGTGCAGGTTCAGATGCCTGGCAACTATCTGTTTGATGCCATGTCACTACATAATATCTCTCTAGAGGCAGCATTTGAAGTCCTGGGAATGAATGCGAATATCCCAAGCTTCTGAACCAAAACTTGTGTTCTTCTGTGAAATGTGGCATCTGGAATCTTTGCTTTACACAGGAGAGTGGGGCCCATAGTCAGACTGATTAGTTTCCGGTACTGTCTCTGCCACTTAACAGCTGTGAGATCACACTGTCATCTGATGAATGGTAGTATTTATCTCCAGGAGTTAATCTTAACTACATAGTGCACACTGTGAATGCTCAATCAGTGTTAGGTATAATTATAAGGAAGAATAGCCTTTCTTACTTTACAAATAAGTCCAAGACCTTGAGGGCATGTCCTCATCCTGTTTCTGCCTCAGGGGATTCCTCAATTCCCCTCCTCTCCCCATGGCCACACTTTTGGAAGTGTATTCCTCAATGCCTCCATCCTCGTCTTACCCCTGATCCTCACCTTTTTAAAACTAGGCTTCTATTTTCATTATTAATGGAGGCTTCAGATTTCAACTTATTTGATAACATTCCAGTCTCAAATCCCATCAGAGGTTTTTCCTCTGACCTCGTTCTATGTGTAGAACTTGGCATTGTGCCTCCTTTACTGATGTCCTCCATCATGGCCAGTCCTTGATGACTCTGTATTCCCCAGCTATCATTCTTTGAGTTTTCTTAGCTTTGTCTTCTTTGATAAACATTTTCCAGTTTGTTCTTGGAGTTCTGGGAGCTGCCTCAGCCTTCTGTACTTCTTAGTTCCTCTGTCTCCAGGAGCATTTCCTACCCAGTGCCTGAAGGTCGGGTCACTACACAGGCCCATGTTGCCCAGCTATACTCATAGCACCTGCATGTGGAACAGGTTAATTAGTGCATGCATGCACATGTGTGTGTATGAGAAAGAGAGAGGAAAGAGAGAGAGAGAGAGGAGAGAGAGAGAGAGGAGAGTGTGTGAGAGAAAGAGAGAGAGAGAGAAGGAGAGAGAGAGAGAGAGAGAGAGAGAGAGAGGAGACAGAGAGACAGAGAGACAGAGAGAGAGAGAGGAGACAGAGAGACAGAGAGAGAGAGAGGAGAGAGAGAGAGAGAAAGAGAGAGAGAGAAAGAGACAGAGATAGAGAGAAGGAGAGAGAGAGAGAAAGAGAGAGAGAGAAGCAATTTCAGCAATATAGGTGGTTCTGGCCAACATTCTACTGTGTGACCAGGATTGGAAAATTGGCTTCTAGTGTTTTCCTTATATTAGGCCCTAAATACAATTCCTATTTCTTTTGGTGCTCGGATGGCACCTCTGCCTCTACAGGAATCGTAGATCCTACCGGACTAAGCAAACAACTGGCTCTCAGTTTCAAAGTGGCACTCCTCAAAGGGACTTTTAAGAGTCATTATGCCTCTGCTCTACATTGACTTTAAGCATTGTCATTCGAACCTCAGCCCAGTATAAGTCACACTGTACTAGTCTCTAGCACAGATTCCTGACTTGCCTCTTGGTGAATCTTTGTTTCTGGATCCTTATATTCTATTGTGACAAGTTAACTGGCTAAAAAATAATTTTATCTCTATTTCACTCTCCTAGTTCTATACCGTCTGTGTTCTTTCTTGGCATACTCTGGAAAAACTTTGAAACTATCTTTTCATCTTTTAAATCTCAATGATTCTTTATGCTTTAGGACTCTGGTGATTCTTCTTCTGGACCCCGATGATAGGTTTCCAAGAGATCTCCTCCTTCACTTCCTCCAGCCTTCCATCCCTTTTCTGTATCCCGTCCAGAAAGCTCTCTCTACAGTGCAGAACTAATCCTGCCACTCCCTTGCTCAAAAACATTTCTTGACTCTGCATGGACTACAGACTGGAGTTCCAAACCATCAATGTGTTCCTTGAACAGAATGCCATTTTCCTGTTGCCAGGGCTTTGCTCACACTGTTTACTCATCTTGGAGTATTTTTTACCCTCATCTGAATATCGAAATCCATCCTCGCTGTCAGGACCCAATTCAGATGACACCTCTTCTGTAAACCTTCTCTGATCTCTTGGGTGCAGGGTTAATGATTTCCGTCTGGGCTTTTATTACATTTTTCTATATTTTTGTGCTGACACTTGGCACAGTCTGGCTAGTGGTCTCTGTGTGAGAGTCAGTCATTCCTACGTGGTGGAGGGCAGGCACGGTCCATGTCTCAGGGTTTTAGTTACCTCTGAGTCCCTATCTTCTTTCACCTCCTTCAGAGCCCAGCCCAGCGATTTGCACACAGAGAGTTTTCCGTAAATGTTTGCTGTCAAAGTGAATTTGTTTTGGGTGTTGTTGGACCGAAAGATTTTCAAATGGCAAGTGTGGTTCTTTTGAAAAGAACTTCTGGATCCACACTGAGTTCCAAGGCAGGCCAAGCTGCAGGAAGAGCGGATCCTATTTCTAGTTGTGTGGCGCACGCCCCCTCCACAGCAGGCTCATTCCCGTTGGAGTCAGCAGCCCAGGACTAACTGGACCCACAAGTCCCTACCCTCTGAACCCAAGCCACTGAGGATGTGGATAAATACTGGCTGTCAGCTAGCACAGAGAGGTGTCAGATGCCCAGTTTCACAATGCAAATCTCCAGGGAGGAATGGACAAGGCCAGAGATTCTCTGTAGGCTCAAGATAAAGGTCAAAAAATAAAAACAATTATTTTCCCGATTATGTCTTCTGACCGCTAATAGCCATTTTCTCTGCTTTGCCTGGCCCCTGTTCCGTGTTACATAGGAAGTTAGAAGAAGACAACCTTTCCTAAGAATGATTGTTTGCTCAAATCGCCTGCCTTCAGCTTTCACAGGTCTCTTTCTCTCCGGCTTCACGTCTGGCACCTCTTTCCCTGTGCACCACTGGAACATTGGTGTTCCCAGGTCTCTTCTTGCTCCTTGTCCACTTCCATGGCTTTGGTCTGCATTTCCACATCGAGGACTTCCACAGCTTTGACCCTGTTATAATTCCTGCCTTCCCAGATCCGGGAAGCAACCTCAATTTTGCCATCTATTATTTCTTGAATCTTTATCAAGGTGAGCTGGGCCAAAGAATTCTTATTTCCATTTTACAAATGAAAATGCTAAGACTCAGAGTCAAAGAGCAGACTCAAAGTCCCACAGTGAGGCAGCTGCACTGGAAGGACAATGTTCACTTTAGCTATGACATGGGACAGTCACCTTTAGGCCAGGTATGAAGCCCTACTTCAGACCCAGGACACCACATCTCGGAATGGCTGGCAGTGCTTTCTGGTGAGATGAAAGCTTCTCAACACCTATTTCCTCTCCTCGTTTGTCCTCATAAAAATTTCTTTCTCTTTGACCTTTCTTTTACCATGTGAAATCTATTTACTTATGAGAAACTCAGCTTGGATGCCACATCTGTTTTCTTGATTTTTACTCCAAACTCCCTAGCTGAGTTTGCAAAGAGGACAAAATGGAAGGATTTGTTGAGTAAGTGGTGGTGGTGGTGGTGGTGTACGTGTGTGTGTACATGAGAGAGAGAGACAGAGAGAGGCAGTGTTAATGAGAAAGCTGCTTACTATTGCTATCTGGGCCTTATCAGTCTTAGGCTTTACTAGCCATAGGAGGAGTATGGGTGGGGTTTAGCTTCAAGGCTTCTCAAGATTCATCCCAGAGGTCAGCCTGTTCCCTTGCCCCATCCAGCCTCCTCCCATCTCCTGACAGGAGGAGGTTGGGTGGCTTGTCTTCTTGGTCAGGTTCCCCAAGAACAACCACTTCCTCCTCCCATTTGTTCCCGGCTCCTACTGGGCCAAATTTTGGAGCCAGACCTTCATGGGGAGGCTCTCTGTCTTCTCAGGGCTTCTCCCTAGACTTCTATCCCTTAGGGGTGTGCTCCCTGTCCCAGCACTGCCTCAGCTCTGTGGAATGCTTTTCATCTTCAGCCTGGTGAACTGACAGACTCCTCCTATTTGAAGCTCAATTGAGCATCTCACTCATTTTTTTTTGACTTCCCCTTTACCATCCTCCAGGATCTGTTGATGGCTGTGTTCAACTGGGCTGTCCTGACCACTGTGCACATGAGTGAGGGACTCAGAAAACCCCCAAAGTTCTTGGTGGTGTATGGATGTTTGGGTCATGGGTCCAGTTTCTTCAGCTCCTGGGATAGGACATGGAGGCCCTGCCTGGTGAAGAGGACACTCAGGGACACGCTCAGTCAGCAGAGATGGAACGCAGGCCTCTGACCCTGGCACGATGCTTTTTAGACTGAGCAAACAAGGATGTGGTGATAGGAAGTAAGTGTCAGAAAACTGTATTTGACTTAGCACTTTAATCCTTTATGCAGAAAGTAAAACCAATAGTTCCCATCCAGAGGTTCCAAGACCTCTCCAAGATTCACTGGTAACCTGTATTTTCACTTGTGGAAGGTAAGGAAGAGACACTGGGATGAAGCTCCTCCTCACTTGGTTTCTGGTGACATCCTGGGTCACTGCTCCCTTGGGTCCATCAGCATTACCTACTAAGCTCTTGAGCAGGTAGATCAGGTTTTCTGTGCTCTGGGGGGATTCATGAGCTGCTTAAGGAGGCTGGAATCACAGAAATAAATACAGCCAAAGAATCTGAGCCAGCCCTGCCTGTCAGCGAAGGAGCCAGTTTTCATTAAAGTCAGGTGAGGTATCCTTTAGAGGGCAAGCTCTCCTTGAAAATTATCTGCCACCCAGAGAGTGCTCAGCACTGCCATTGAGGACCACCACTAATGGACTATTTCTCTGTCCAGGTCTGTCCTTTTTTTTTTTTTTTTTGCAGTTTTTTGCCCTGGCTGGGTTCGAACCCACCACCTCCAGCATATGGGGCTGGCACTCTACTCCTTTGAGCCACAGGTGCCGCCCTCTTGCCAGGAAACAAATGTTTGGAGGAAAGTAAAACAAAGGAGAGAAAGGATAGATGCCTGAGGGGGGGTGGTGGGAGGATGACTAAGCCCAAAGGAAAAGGTGCTCAACTTGGAGAAAGTGTCAAAGATGGCCAGTGCTGACCCAAGAAGCATGAGCTGCTCTACTATACTTGAAGTATGGAAAAAGAATTGTCTTTATTCTCACACTAACTTTATTGTAGTAAAATTCTTGAATATACAACAAAATCCATCCCTAAGCCCCAGCTCCCAGGGTAGGTAAAAAGTCCATTTTTAATTCCTCTGTTCCTCCTTTTTGAGGCTGTGTTTTCTTTCAGGTTGTGCCAGGAAATATGGGAAAGGCCTCTGGTTGGAAGACTTTCAGGATTTTTTCTGAGGATACCCCTTAGACAGACTTGCATGGTTGATTTAAATTTAATATTCCTGGTTTTAAGTTTGGCTATAGGACCTTGCCCCAGCTCCTAGAGTCTCAATCTAAGACTCAGGCACTGGCCAGGGCTGCAGGCGTCCTACCAGAGGTTCTTTTGGGTAAAGGAACAGATTCATGCTGTCCTAGAACTTATCCTCAGCTTGTTCTCCCTGTTATAGGAAATCTCATTTCCTTTCTGCAACTGGGTCACTTTCTTCCTCCTGGACAGCCGGTCTCATCTCCTCTTCTTGCACAAATAGGCTGGAATTGTTTCAGTTGACCTGGACCTCCAACGACAATACCTGAAATCCAGAAACTTCTCTTTTCCTCCTCCTGCTCTTCCTCTTTCCTCCTTTCTCTCCTCATCACCCTTTCTTATTCTCTTCTATTTCCTCCATCTCCTTTCTCTCCATATCTTCCTCCTTTTCCTTTCTTCTTTACACTGAAACACACACAAAAGTTTTAAACCCTGCTTAAACTTAGAAACACAAAGACTTGTCCACCCTTCTTTTATGAGGAAGGCAGAAAGTAAGATTGTGTTTGGTGAACTCATCAGCAAAAAGTTGGCAAAACCACATATTTTCAGCATCTACACATCTCATCCTATTACTTGATATTTCTCACAAATAGTAGGATGAGAGTCATGGACCTGGACCCTCAACTACTACTGAGGGAGAAGTGAAAGTCAGTTGCAGTGGCCAGGAAGGGAGAGCAGGAAGGGGCCACTGTTGACCATCTCCCTGCTGGTTTTGTTAACTCAAATCACTAATTGTGATAGTCTGCTGGGGCTATCATGACAAAATGCCGCAGACTGAGTGGCTGAACCAACAGAAGTTAATTTCCTTATGATTCTGAAGACTGTTAAGTCCAAGGTCAAAGTGTTGGCTAGTTTGGTTTCTTCTTGGGGCTCCCCATGGGTTGCAGGTGGTTTCCCTCTCTCTCTCATGTGGTCTTTTCCTCTCTGTACCTCTAGGCTCTTTGTGTGTCCCAACTCCTCTTCTTTTAAGGACACCCATCAGATCAGATAAAGGCTTATCTTAAAGGTCTCATTTTAACTTAATTACCTTTGTAAAGATTTTGCCTCCAAATATAGTCACATTCTGTGGTATTGGGGATTCAATGGATGAATTTTGTTGGTGGGGAAGTAACTTGAGCCAAAACAACTAACTAACCTAAGTCCTTGAACCACTGATTTCCTTCTCCCTACTCAAGGTCCTAGGAAGCATTTGTTCAAAGGGAACTTGCAGGACTTTTACACATTTTAAGATGTCCACGAAAACAACTCATGTTTGTGATCATTAAGCACCAGATGACCTGATGCAAATTTTTGTATTCCTCAGTGAACCTCATTATTCCCATGGATGGAATTGACTCTGAGTTAATATCAAAAATTGTGTATTTGTCATAGAATTGGGCTTCTGTCTTAGGATTCTTCACAGACTATTATTTGAAATAAAATTCAAACATCCTCAGAAGCCACTGGAGAAGGCAGACAGATAGCTCCCAGCTTGGGGGGTCTCCAATCTTAATGTTCTAAGCAGTTCTCCATATGTTGACTCCACAAGCAACTACAAGACCCACATCCCTTCATAACCCCGACCTGGCTTCCCTTGTCCTCAGATCATGGGGCGGTAGAAAGAAAGGGCTAATGACGCCAGCAGCCTACTGCTCCTCTCATAGGGACTTGAGGTCAGTGAGATAATGTCTGTGGAAGAGCTTCTGTAGGAAAATCCACTGGCGATACAAGAGAAGCTCTTGTTATTTCTGGGCCTCCTAAAGCAGCCCAGGTAACTTGGCCCTTTCATCTTAATGGGAAGTTGATGTTGCACATGACTCCTTTCTCCTGGAGTTACAGTTTTTCTTTAAAGAAATAATTAGTGGGTACTTTTAAACCTCTCTAGTGACTCATTCTTCTTTGAAATACTAACCTGGGGTTGTCTCCTTCAGAGAATAAAATAATGATGATAGCAATTTATTCCATAGCTAGAGCCAGGCCAATTAGCACATGCCCTGTGCTCAGAACTTTATTTGAAAAAAAAAATCTAAAGTCTCTTTCAGCTCTAATGTGTCCTGAAATGCCATTTCCAAGGCTTTTCCTTGGTATGCTCTTTGTTTAGGGTTTCCATGGTAGGGAAAGGGTCAGGGGTGAAGGGTTAGGGTTAGTGACCTTGTGGGCAGAAGCTTGAAGATCTAGTGTGCTTTAAATTCTTGTCTGTCTAGTAGACAATCTTTATAGACCTCTATCCTCAATAAGGAGGGGAGAAGTTCCTTTACCCTGGAATTTCAGTGCTTCATTTGTTTCTATGATGATTCAAGAAGCTAGGAAAGATATGTGGGTCACTGATGACCCCACAGACCCTGTGCTTGTACAAAATTTCACTGATTTTTCTTTTCAGAGACCATTTTAGTGCCCACACTTTTTTCCCCTTTCGTTCTTTTTCTTTTACCAATTCGTTTCTTACTGTAGCTTCTATGAACTTACGTAAATACAGCTAGGATAGTCATCTAAGACTTATAAATCAACTGTGTCTAACTCTCTCGTTTTACAGACAGGAAAACTGAGGTCCAGAGAATGGCTGGAGGACCTTCAAAAAGTCATATAAGGAAGTTGTAGAGGAATTGACATTGAAACCAAAGTTTCCTAACTTCTTTCCTCTTTCCCCTTCATAGCATTGGATATCAATATTTTGATGTATTTACAGGAATACAGGATGGGCTGACGAGTTACAAAGTCCATCATCTTGACAAAGTACTTAAATTAAAGGATAATTTAAATTCTACTGTAATTTGGGTCCAAACTCCCTATTTCAATCTTTCATAGAAATGAAGAGTGGGGGTGAGCAACCTTTTAGTTAGACTACAACCAAGGAATGGCTTCCTTGGGGGTATATTTATCACTGTGGTTTCTTCTATTCAAGTTTTCTTTTTCTTCAAATGTAGGGCTATAGAGGACCCTGCCCTGAACTCCTGTACAGAACCCTAGAGTCTGAGGAAAGCTGAGTCTTAAGACTCTGACCAGATGTTCCTGTACTCAAAAGGAGAGGCTGAACTATTTGGTAAGTGAGAGATTAGACCACACTGCTCTGTTGTTCAGCAAAGAGAAGTGAGTGCTGATGATTTGGGAGTGGAGCTGTTTCATGAGGTTTGCTCCCACAGGTCACCTCACGCCATCATAACATCTATTAATCTAACAATTTTATCTCTTTAGGTGCTGGCCTGTGTTGTACTAAATTTGAATCAGTTGCTTAAATTTGGTCATATATAAATAAATCACAGTTTTATGGAATGACAGAATGGAAATAAAAATAATAACCCACTAGGGTTGTAAAGAGAAATAAATGAGAATAAATAGTCCATAAGAGTAATTTTTAGTGCTATTGTTTCTTGACAACAAGTCTGAGAGTACTCCTCTTAATTCTTTTTAAGGATTAACTCATCTAGTGGACTTGATGGTGTGTGAGTTAGGGGAGGTAAGTGGCGGCTGTGATTCTGTGTTCTGAGTCTTTCTTCCTAAGGTCTGCTAACTGGCATTCTAGGACCTTCTCTTGGGTCGTTTGTCTCCACTTTCTCTTGTGAAGGACTGCCAGGTTCCTCTTCCCTCAGATAGACAAGGACACCAGGCCAATCTCTCTTTTCATGGTCACCCAGAAGAAATCCAACTGGAGGGAGACAGCTTGCCACCCTCCACCCTCATTTCCCTCTCACCCAGGGGTAAGTTATTCTGAAGCTATAAAAAGATCCCTGTCCACTTCAAAGGGCTTTTTATCAGCTCATCCATACAGATCCTGTTCAACTCTTCTCATTTTCAAAGGCAGAAATAAACCCCTTGGCTGAACCCCCAGCTAGGCTCTTACCTTCCTTAAAATATCTTTAACTTCAATTAAACTGATCCCCCTTGGCTCCTGTTAGCAAGTAGGTTGCCTTCTCAGAGTTCCCTGACACTCTCCTTCCCCCTGCCACCCCAACCCAGTCAAAGATGCATCACGCTGATCTGTAGGCAACTCCTGCCGAATTGAGCAATGTGGCCTGTTGCTGCTGGAAATTTTTAATCCACTCTTGTTTCAGAGCAGTCAGCTCTAAGCTGACTTCAGGAGGGACATGGTAAATTAAGCATTGACTTGAAAGTTAACAACCTGGTTTCCTAGGTCTTGCTTTGCCATTGACCCCCTGCACGAATTTGGTTAAGTCAATGTTTTATTTTCCTATAAGTAAAATGAGGGAGGTAAGTACAACCATTCACAGTAGTCTATGCAATGATTTCTTTGCTGTAATGGCCTATTTCTAAATCTGTCTCTGTCTCCCTATGAGAGCATATGCTTCTTGAGGACAGGGAGAACAACAGAAAGTTGTACTGTTTCTGTATCCAGATTTTTTGGAAAACATTCAATAAAGGTGCCTGAGCTCTCCTGTGTTGCACCTTTCCTTCTTATCCAGTTGTACCTGTCTAAGCCTGACAGGTTTTTGGTGTCTCTTTACCCTCGCTTGGCTTCACCATCTCCCACATATTTAGCTACTTCCCTCCACCAGCAGGACCAGCTCCAGGTGGTCTTACATGATTCCACTGAGGGCCAGATCAATTAAACACTGAATCTCTTGGCTCTTCCCACCTCTTCTGAATTGGACACAGCATCACAATTCTGGTGGAAGGATCTGGTTTTCCTAGTCATTTTTGAACGGATCAAATGATGCAATTCCAGAAGAACAGCAGCAATAACTTCCCAATGGCCAAACTTAGACTGATGGGATAGAGGAAGTACGAAGGTGTCTGCACAAAACTTCATAAATTTTCTTCTGGTCCAGGTCCTATTTTTTTGTGTACACCATATGCAAAGATTTCCAATGTGGCTCCTTTAAAGTATGTAAAGCTGTGCCCAACTTGTTAAAGCATCACCTTTGCTTCTTAGTCTTCCTTGTCTCTCTCACGTCCCTTCCCTTTTGCTCTTATTGCCTTGGGATTGCAACCTCCTAGGAAATTATCAATACTGAAGTCTCTCTTTATATCCTATTTTCTGGGGAACCTATATTAGGATGTCATTTGTCCAAATTTATCTACTCAGAACCTAGTCATCCTTATAGGTTTAAGGAAAGTTAGAACTGGAATGGATAATGCCATCCAATTATCCATTGTAACATAAAGTGAAGGGAGGTCTAGAGAAAGGAAGAGACTTGCTTAAAGTTAGTGGCTAGACTAGTACTACCTACTGGATTTAGGGGTTCTCAGTTCCTACTCCAAAGTCTAGGAGTAGGAGCATGGAAACAGAGAGGAAGAAGGATTTTCTTCTCCCTGCCTGGTGCTTCAAGGAGTGAAAGGTCTTTAGATTGGCAGCAATGCCAGAGTGAAATTTCTCCTTCATAGCTGGTCCCCGGGCTGAGTAATTTGCCAATAATGGAGGGCCGTGTAGGAAAACTGGGACAAAAGTCATTCTGTACAAAGAAAATCCATCTGCTTTTGATCACGAAAACAGAGACACACCCAGGATGGGAGTGAGAGTCTAGAAATTTGCCATACAGAGGGACTCAGAGAACAAATGAAAAGTAAACCAGTATCTTTACTTTCTCATTGGACTTCACTGCTACACTGGTTAAAATCAAGGCCTGAACAAGACCTTTAGAAGGGCTCTTCTGAGCTAACAAGTGAGTCTTTGTGCGCGGAATCATCTGAGCTCCTTCCTCTTTATCCCAGGGATGAGACTAACAATCATGGGTATAAAGGTTGAACACGTGACCATTGTCTGTTTCCAGGATAAGGGAAGCAAAGAGAACAAGGGCTCATAGAAATGCAAGATGGGAGGGGGCTTAGGGTTCAGACAGTTACCTATCTTACTTTATGCAGAGGAAGAAACTAAAGACCCAAAGGTCATGTGACCTACCCTGGGTCAGGCCTCTGCTTGGAATAGATCTGAATTCTGAAGTAAGTTAATTTTTTTTAATGGAGAAAGGAAATTTAAAGAAGAAACATAAGTTTTCCAAAAGGCTGGATAGGGCAAAAAATCAGAATATAGACTCTCTCTTATCCTTTATTCCCAGTCCTCTGTGTCCTCTTTATATCACCTTCATTCTTACAGAAAATTTTAGAATGATATGTGGTCTTGATACCACAACTATTTCCCTTTCTCCTGGTTCCTCTTTGAGCTGTGGTGGGAAATGAGAACCACTCAGGGACATGTCAGGGTGTTGTACGAGGTAGACTGGATCTGAGTCCACAGACAAGGGCTTTCTTACTAACTGGGATCTTGGGTACATCCCCAAACATTTCTGAGTTTCTCTTTCCTCATCTCTAAAGTGGGGATAAGAACACTGGATTCACAGAGTGGTAGAAAGGAAGAGGTAAGATAAAGTATACCTAAAATCATTAATCTAGGTCCTAGAAGAAACCAAATTGGGATATTTCAGGAAGTATACTCGAATTAGGATAATTCAAACAGGTTTTATTAAAGATGTGGGTACAGTTTAGGGAACCCAGGCAGATGAGGCAGTATTCCAGAATTAGTAGCATGGAGGCGAGGAGCTGAGGGGGTCTGTTCTAGACCCCAGGCTGGAAGGGTAAAGAGAGGGGCA
>CAUYON010164095.1:0-11725 GCA_963573935.1 Arctocebus calabarensis | reverse complement strand
ACTATATAAAGACATTGATACTCTACCTTTAATAAGTTTCACCAGTACCCTGCTAAGATGCACCATAGGTGTGATCCTTCTAATTCCCCTCCCTCCACCTATCCTCCCCACTCCCCTCCCCTCCATTTCCCCTTTCCCTGTATTCTTGTGCTATAGTTGGGATTTAGCCTTCATATGAAAGCTATAAATTAGCTTCACATTAGGGCTGAGTACATTGGATACTTTTTCTTCCATTCTTGAGATGGATGGAGCTGGAACATGTTCTTCTTAGCAAAAATATACTTCTGAACAGGAAAAAAAATTATTAAAGACTCTCAAGCATAATGGACGAAACAAAGGAAGGAATAAGTGAGCTCAAAGACAGACTATTTGAAAATAAGCAACCAGAAAAGAAATAAATGTACATAAAAAAGAATGAAGATTGCCTACAAGATATAGAAAATTATTTCAAAGGACCAAGTCAAAAACTTACTTATGTTCAAGAGGAAGTTGAGCAAGAGCAAGAGGTAGAAATATTGTTCAAAGAAAAAATAAAAGAAAATTTTCCAAAACTTAAAAAAATATAAATATCCAGGTAAAGGAAGTACAGAGAACATCAAACATATTTGAACTAAATAAAACTATCCAAGGCGTGTAATAATTATATCCTCAAAGGCAAGGACAAAGAGAGGATCCTAAAGGACCAAGAAAAAAGAAGCAAATAAAATATAAAGGAGCTCCAAATCATCGTTAACACAATTCTCAATAGAAAAGCATACAGGCCAAGGAGAGGTGGAGCAAGATGGCCAACTGGAAGCAGCTTCAGAAAGAGGCTCCTGTCCAAAAGGAAAAATAACCTCCAGAAAGTGTGCAATTAAGATGAATACTGGGATCCCAGCAGAGAGAGAGAAGTGATAACTGCAGGTCACCTCTGCTGAGGCAAGCTGCGATTCCAAGAAAGCAAGCTTCAGGTACAAATTTCATCTAAAAGGAAAAGTGTCCGTCTCCTCCCCCAAGAAAGCTGTGGGTTTTTTGCTTTTCTGTTTCCTTGCTTTTTTTTCTCTTCACTTGCTCCTGCTGGTTTTCTACAGACAAGTGGTAAACTATGGACCTCTTGTCTCACCCCAAGGAAGGATGCTGTGGGAAACGGGGTCTGCTTCTCCCTGATGTGACTCTGAACACTCTCTTGCTAGGCAGAAAAACTGAAGTAAAGTTTTCCCCACCATTCTGAACTTATAGTAAACACTTCCCCCCTTACCTCAGAACAAGAAGCCTAACTCTCGCTGAGAATGAGGGAGGAGGTTCTTGAGCAGCATCCCTCTCTCCCTGCCTGGCGGAACAAGCGCCCCACTGGCAAAAGACTCTGGGGAGCCATGGCAAGCCTGCCTCCCTCCCTCTGGACAGGGAATCTGCCACCAACCGCAGCAGCCCCAAGCCTGCTGGGTGTCTGCAGTTTCACCTTCTGCCAGGGACTCTGATGGTGACTACCAGTACTCCACAGGTCTGCTTCTGGCCAGGAACACCCCCAGCGACTGCGCAGCCCTGCGCCGCTTGCTTGCTGGGCCTCCGCAGGTTGCCTTCTGCCTGGGACTCCTCCAGTGACTGCTAGGCATCGGCAGGCCCTCCCCGGATAGCAACTCCTCCGTTGACCACACAGGCATGCACCTGGCACCTGCAGGGCCTCCATAGGCCCACCCCCAGCCAGGAACTCTCCCGGCAACTGCACATCCCTGAGAGCCTGCAGGGCCTCTGCAGGACTGCCTTCTGCCAGGGACTACAGGGCCAACCAGCAGGCCTCTGCAAGCCTCTGCCCCCAACCAGAAACTCCCCCAGCAATGGTGTGGGCCTACATCTGGCACTCACAGGGCCTCCACAGATCTGACCCCCAGCCAGGAACTCCCCAGCAACCATGCGGCCCCACGCCCTGAGCCTGCAGGGCCTCTGAAGGCCCACCTTCTGCCAGGGACTCCACAAGCTACCGCCAGCCTTCTCCATGTCCTCCCCCAGCCAGGAACTCTCTTGGTGACCAAGAAGCTCTGCGCTCCATGCCTGCCAGGCCTCTGTAGGTCTGCCTTCTGACAGGGACTCCACTGGTGACCGCCAGGCCAGCCCTCAGCCAGGAACTCCCCTGGCAACAGCTTGTCCCCGTGCCCTGAGCCTGCTGGGCCCCCACAGGACTGCCTTCAGCCAGGGAATCCAGAAGCCAAAGGACCAGGGTCCTCCTTCTTGAGCCCTCCCAGCCTCTGCATGGAGCCCTCCTCCCGGCCAGAGACTGTGGGAGTCGTGGAATCTTTTTGCCAAAGTCACCAGGTGCCTGGCATTCCAAGAACTGTTTGCACCATCCCCCACCCTGCTGCTTGATCTGGGGGTGTCACACTCCAGAGCTGCTCCCGCAGCCAGAACTCCCTGGCTGGGAGAATCCCAGAAGAACTACACAGGGTCATTCCCTACAAAGTTCCAACAACAATAGAGTGATCCCACCAGGGTCTAATCTTGGAGAGGCACCTTCCCAACTCTGAGGATGGCAAGAGGAAATGGTGAGAAACAATCATGGGGTGTAATCAATGGAAAAACTCTGGCAATATGAATAATCAGAGTAGATCAACTCCTCCAAGGAACAACAAGGCAGACCCAGCACAAGATCTCTTGCATAGGCAAATGGCTGAGATGTCAGAAATTGAATTCAGAATCTGGGTAACAAATAAGATCAGCGGAATGGATGAGAAGATGAAATTAGAATTTCAAGCAGTAATCCAAAAGATGACCCAAAAGACGTCTCAAAAATTCAACGAATTCAAAGACAAAATAACCAAAGATTTTGATACATTGAGACAAGAAGTTGCAGCCCTCAAATTTCTGAGAAATACAGTAAAATCCCTCCACAACAGAATGGAGCAAGCAGAAGAAAGGATTATTGACATTGAAGACAAAACTTTCAAACGCTCCCAAACCTCCAAAGAGGAAGAGAAATGGAAGGGAATAATTTGAAGAAAACCAATATTCACATCATAGGGATCCCCAAAAGTGATGAAGCGGCTTCACAACACACAGGGTCCCCCCTCGCAAGATTAGGAAAGAGACCCTTCCATACATGCCAAGATTTTCTCAAATTCAGTTTCAGAACTCCAGCATGACTCAACCTGAGTTGAGACATTCCCCAGACACATCATAATAGATTTCACTAAAGTTAATATGATGGAGAAAATTCTGAAAGCAGCCCAACGTAAAAAAACCATTAACTACAAATGGAAGAACATAACAACAACTGCAGATCTCTCTGCTGAAATCTTTCAAGCTAGAAGAGGGTGGTCATTGATTTTTAATCTCCTAAAACAAAATAACTTTCAACCCAGGATCCTATATACACCTAAACTGAGTTTCATTTATGATGGAGAAATTAAATGCTTTAATGACATCCACATGTTGATGAAATTTGCCATAACTAAACCACCTTTCCAGGATATTCTCAGACCTATTTTCCATAATGACCAGTGTAATCCTCCACCACAAAAGTAAACCCACTCAGAAACTTTTGATCAAATTCCAATGTCCACAGTTGTGAAAGGATACAAAATGTCCACCAGACATTCAAAAGGCTTATCAATATTCTCAATTAATGTGAATGGCTTAAATTGTCCTCTAAAGAGGCACAGATTGGCTGACTGGATACAAAACTCAGGCCAGATATCTACTGCATACAAGAATCTCATCTTACCTTAAAAGATACATGTAGACTCCAAGTGAAGTGATGGTCATCAATACTCCAGGCAAATGGAAACCAAAAAAAAGCAGGTGTTGTAATTCTATTCACAGATATAATAGGCTTTAAACCAACCAAAATAAAGAAGGATAAGGATGAACACTTTATATTTGTTAAAGGTATTACTCAATTTGATAAGATTTCAATTATTAATATTTATGCACCCAACCAAAATGTGCCTTAATTTATAAGAGAAACTCTAACAGACATGACCAAGTGGATTATCTCCAACTCCATAGTAGTTGGAGATTTTAACACCCCTTTTGCAGTGCTGGATAGATCCTTCAAAAAGAAGCTAAGCAAAGAAATTTTAGATTTAAACTTAAGAATTCAACATCTGGATTTAACAGACATCTACAGAACATTTCATCCCAACAAAACTGAACTCACATTCTTCTCATCAGCCAACGAAACATACTCCAAAATCAAACACATTTTAGGTCACAAGTCTAACCTCAGCAAATTAAAAAAAAATAGAAATTATTCCTTGCATCTTCTCAGACCACCATGGAATAAAAGTTGAACTCAACAACAACAGGAATCTACATACTCATACAAAAACATGGAAGCTAAATAACCTTAAGCTAAAGGATAGTTGGGTCATAGACAAGATTAAGAAGGAAATTACCAAATTTTTGGAATAAAATGAAAATGAAGACACAAATTATCAGAACCTCTGGGATACTGCAAAGAAAGTCCTTATAGGGAAATTTATAACACTGGAAGCCTTCCTCAAGAGAACGGAAAGAGAAGAAGTTAACAACTTAATAGGATATCTTAAGCATCTGAAGAAGGAAGAACATTCCAACCCCAAACCAAGCAGAAGAAAATAAATAACCAAAATCATAGCAGAATTAAATGAAATTGAAAATAAAAGAATTATACAAGAGATCAATAAATCAAAAAGTAGGTTTTTGAAAAGGTCAATAAAATAGATAAACCTTTGGCTAACTAAACCAGGAAAAAAAAGAATAAAATCTCTAATTTCATAAATCAGAATTGGTAAAGAAGAAAAAACAATAGACCCCTCAGAAATTAAAAAAATTCTTAACAAATATTACAAGAAACTTTACTCTCAGAAATATGAAAATCTGAAGAAAATTGACAAATATTTGGAAGCACGCCACCTACCAAGGCTTAGCCACAACAAAGAGGAAATGTTGAACAGGCCTATATCAAGTTATTAACTAGCATTAACAATACAAAATCTCCCTAAAAAGAAAATCCCGGGACCAGAAGGCTTGACTTCAGAATTCTACCAAACCTTTAAAGAAGAACAAGTGCCTATATAACTAAACCTCTTCCAAATATTTAAAAAGAAGGAATACTACCCAACACATTCTATGAAGGAAACATTACCTTGATCTCTAAACCAGAGAAAGACCCAACAAGAAAAGAAAATTATAGATCAATATCACTAAAAAATTCTGAGTAAAAGAACAAAGGTGATAGCATCACACTACCTGACTTCAAAATATACTATAAAGCTATGGCAATCAAAACAGCATGGACCTGGCATAGAAACTGACACATAAACTAATGGAATAGGTTAGAGAACCCCAAAATACATTTACGTATTTATAGTCAACTGATATTTGACAAAGACACTAAGAGCATACAATGGGGAAGTGACAGGCTCTTCAATAAATGGTGCTCTGAAAACTGAATAACTATATGCAGAAGAATAAAACTAGACCTCTAATTCTCAGCATATACAAAAATGAAATCAAAATAGATTAAATGCTTAAATCTAAGATCTGAGATTATGAAAATACTAGAAGGAAACATTTGAAAAATACTATAAGACACTGGTCTGGGCAAAGTTTTTTGTGTAAGACCTGAAAACTTAGGTAGAAAAGCAAAATTAGTGAGTTTTTAGCAAGCTACAAAGCTCCTGCACAGCAAAAAAAAAAAAAAAAAAAAAAAATCAAAATTAAGAGAAAACGCACAGAATAAGAGAAAATATTTGCAAACTTGCCATATGGCAAGGGCTCTGTAGAATATATAAAGATCTCAAACAACTCAATAACACACACACAAATAATTTGGTTATGAAATGGGCAAAGATCTAAATAGAAATTTCTCAAAAGAAGATATACATGTGCAAGTATATGAAAAAATGTTTAAAATCAATAATTATCAGAGAACCATAAATCAAAACCACAGTGAGATGTCATCTCACCCCAGTTAAAATGGCTTTTATCAAACAGACAGGGAGTAAAAGATACTCGTGTGGATGTTAAATAAAGGGAAACTCTCATACACTATTAGTAGGAATGTAAATTAATAGAGCCAATGTGGAGAACAGCTTGGAGGTTCCTCAAAAACTAAAAATAGAACTATCATATGATTCCTTAACTGGCAATTTAGCCAAAGAAAAAAAAGGAAATCAGTAGATTAAAGATATATCTGAACTTCCATTTTATTGTAGTAATATAAAAAGTGTGGAATCACCTAAGTGCCTCTTGTAATTTGTAGCAACATGGATGGAACTGGAAATCATTATGTTAAGTGAACTAAACTAGCACAGAAAGGAAAATATCTAATGTTCTCACTCATATGTGGGAGCTACAAAAGGGGATGTCAAGAAGATAGAGTAGATTGGTGAATACCAGAAGCAGGAAAGGGAAGGGGAGAGAGGTGAATGGACAGATGGTGAATAATGAGTCAAATATATAATTTAATAGACGAAATAAAATCTAGTGTTTCTTAAATATGGAGAATGACTATGGGTTTAAAAATAATCTATTGTATATTTCAAAATAGCTAGAAGAAAGTAATTTAAATGTTTCTAGCACACATAAAAGACAAATCTGTTAGGTAATGGACATACCAATTGCATTGATTTGACCTTTACAAGTTATATGAATATACTAATTTATAACATGTACTCCGAAAAAAAAAAAAGCCAGGTAGTATGTTTAGAATAAAACCTCTTAAATACCATTTAACTTTTTTAAATACCTGTTAAAAAAGATGAGCTTAAACATAAGGAAACCTTAAATGCATATCCTATGTGCAAGAATCCAACCTGAACTATGTATGATTGCAACTATATGACATTCTGGAAAGGGCAAAACTATAATGATAGCAAAAACATCAGTGATTTCCAGGGGTTTGAGTGAGAGGAAAGGATGACTAGTAAAGAACACAAAGGACAAGGCCATGAAACTATTCTGTATGATACTGTAATGGTGGATATTTGTTACCATACATTTGTCAAATCCATAGACTGTCCAATACAAGGATTGAAATTTAATGTAGGCCTGACACCTGTAGCTCAGGTGGCTAGGGCAGCAGCAACATACACCAGAGTTGGCAAGTTTGAATCCAGCCCAGGCCAAAAAATAGCTGGGCATTGTGGCGGGCACCAGGAGTCCCATCTACTTGGGAGGCTGAGGCAAGAGAAAATAGCTTGAGCCCAGGAGTTTGAGGTTGCTGTGAGCTGTGACCACACACACTCTACCCAGGGCGACAGCTTGAGACTCAGTCTCAAAAAAAAAAAAAATAATAATGATAATAATAAAAGAAACTTAAAGTAACCTATTAACTTTAATTCATAACATTAATTTATCAATATTGGCTCACAAATCATAATGAACGTACATCCATGCAAGTTGTGGGTTTGATAGTAGTGGTGGTGATGGAACATATAGAATATCTTTGTTTTTTTCCACTTATTTTTTTCTGTAAACCTAAAACTGCTCTAAAAAATAAAACCTGGGTGGCGCCTGTGGCTCAAAGGAGTAGGGCACTGGCCCCATATACCAGAGGTGGCAGGTTCAAACCCAGCCCCAGCCAAAAATTGTAAAAAATAAAACCTATTACTAAAAGTATTATTCAGAGATATAGTGACTGAGCTGAGAGTTTATTGTGCTCAAAGTCTATTTATTGCAAAAGGTAAATATAGAAAGTAGAAATATGCTGATCATATCTCCATAATAACACTTAGGTAAGAAAGTATCACTTTTATAATTGATTAAAAATAAAAAATCTATTAGATACTTTGTATCAAATGAATACATCTCTCTAATATTTATGGAACAACTATATAACCCTGATTTTCTGAAATTATGTATTTCAAAGTTTTAATGTGATGATCTCATACCACATTTTACAAAACACCTTAAGCATTTGTTGCATGGTAAGTCATGTGAGAAAATATTAACTATGTATCCCTGTCTAAAACATAAAATAATTTTTTTCCTAGACTCATGTTTTCTTAAGTGTTTTACTCATCTGTCTGACCTGACCAAGGGTATTATGCTAAGCTTAACTGCAGGTTCTCAGTACTCTCTCCTGAATGATACCAACGTATAAGATCTATCTTCAAGTCATTCAAGGTATAATCACATATATAACTTAATTTGATACAATTAAATGGCCATTGTCTTTAATTTTAAGGAGTATTGATTCCATGTACTACATTCACAGGAACTGCATCTCCCAATCTATTCGAGACATTTCTAATTTAAATTGTCAGCCTCTTCAATTTTCTTTATCCATTTAAATATGAATAATTTACTCAAATCTTTCAATTTTTACAAAAATGAATAAATGAATGAAAGTGATGGGTGCCAGCCCCCATATTCCAGAGGTGCTGGGTTCAAACCCAGCCTCAGCCAGAAACTGCGACAAAAAAAGAAAGTGATGGTTGAACCTCTGTTGACTTATAAAACTAAGTGAAATTTGCAGAATGCATATTTTCAAGCTAAATCACATATAGTACCTATCTGTTTATCGACTGACAGCACACATATGTGAATCCACTTGGAAGCAAAATTCATTTTTCTTTAATTTCAGGTTAATGTGAAGGGACAAACAAACAAGTCACAATATTTGACTTTGTTAAGTAAAGTCCTTCTTGTAGCTGTGTCTCCCACCCAAACATTGTGGGAGAAAAAATTCTGAACATTGAAGACTATATTTTTGAAAAAGGTAAGCTTGACCCCAAAGGTGTGGAGGAGGAGCTCAAGTTAAGAGTACAATTAGAGGCCACAATAATTTGCCTAAATGTTTTAAAGTTATTTATCAACAAACTATTAAATAGGATATGATCCTTTACCTAAAACATAAAAAAATTAAAAAGTGTTTTCTTTCAGAGTGAAAGTTTAAATGTAATTCACTAAGAAATACAAATTATAATAAATGTAAAAGTTTGAAGAATCAAAATAATTTTTGGTATGCATCTTCTAAAAGTATTTTCTGTAAATAACTCTAACTAATGGATTGAAAGAAAAGAAATACATGTCATCACTTAGGAAAACCAAAGGTTTAAATCAAATCTTAAAAACAATTTAAACTTTGTATAATTTTTGAAAAGTCATTAAATATTATTAAAAAGTGTATAAAAACAAAGTTATTTGCAATTCTTGTAATCAATGTTCATATACTTGCCCGACATAACACATGCCATATGTACAGACCTGCTTGCATACAAATTTAAGAATAATACAAATCAAATATTTCTCGGATGGTATGTGCAATTTTGTGAATACCATTTTAATTTGTGAGTACCTATTGAAATCTAACCATGAGTTTAAAAGTTAAGAGAAATAATAAAATGGATATTGTGAACTTCTGGGAAGTGCTAGAAAATAATACTTCATTATACAATATCTGCTGCATTCATGCTATCTAGCAATAAGGATTTTGATAAACCAATTATTTCATTTTTTAAGTGCTCTGTTTAAATCCTTGCTATATACTCCACATGACTGCCTACTTCTGATAGTAGCACAACCCCAAAACTGTTATAGCATATGGATATGATTGCCTTTAACTTAGAACACCTTAAAGAGATGTGATTTCGATTTCCTAGAATCTGATCAGTTGGTCGTATGAACCAAAGTTAAGAGTTGTGTGTCCTGTTATGGCAGAATAGACCACCAGATCCTAAGTGATAGAGGCACATATATGTTCTTTATTATGAGTATTTGAGTAAGAGTGTTTATGTATGAATACGCTTGCAGCTATGGCCCAGGGAAGTGGTTTGCATTAATTGCCTATGGCTATGTAAATATTACCATGAACTTAGCTTAAAACGACATACATTTATTATCTTACCATTTCTGGAACCAACTTAGCACTATTCTCTACTCCAGGAAATCAAAAAGCTGCATTCAAGATATCAGATGGCCCTATAGATTCATATAAACATTGACTGGCAAAAAAGTCCACTTCTAAGTTCATTCAGCTCATTTGTTGACAGAATTCAATTTTTTAGTGTTTGTAGGACTGTGGGTCTTATTTTCTCACTGGTTTTTGGCTATAAGCCCTTGCTGGCTATCAGATTGGAAGCCACTCTAAGTTCTTGAAAGCCACCCAAAGTACCTTGCTATGCCATATTCCCCGACATGTCTGTTTTCTTCCTTAAAGCAAGCAAAGAAGAGAGAAACTCCAGGAAGATGGGTGCTTCAATCTTATATAATCATGTAATCATGAATATGTAATCATACACATCCCATTGTCTTTACTGTATTCTGTTCATTAGAAGCAAGTCACAAGTCCTCCCCACAGTCAACTAGAGGGAATACACACACCTGTGGATACCTAGAGGCCGAGGTCATGAAGACCACTCCAAGAGCCTATCTACCTTAGGATCTCTTGTACTCTGGTCTAAGATGGTACTAAAAAAAAGATGGACCATTTCTCATTGTACTGGTTTTATCTAAGTAATTCTGTTGTAGATTTTTAAAGCATGCTATTTCATTTTTTGCCACTTGCTATGGTATTTGTCATACTTTTTCAAAACAGTCAAAATTTATTAGATTCAATCAGGAGGGGTTCTGGCCCTATTAGGAGAAGAAAATGAAGGAGGAAATAGAGAGATGGATGGAAAGAAAGAGAGAATGGAAGAAGAAGGAGGGAGGGGATGAGGATGAAGAGGCAGAGAAGAAAAGGAAGCAAATGAATGGGAAAGAAGGAAAGGAGGGAAGGGGAGAGGGAACAGTAGAGAAGAACAAATGGAAATAGAGCATTAAATATAGAATGTTAATGCTGTCTACTACAGCAGGTCAAAACAATCTTCAGTTTGGACCGGTGGTGATTTGGGGCCTCTGGATGTACAATTTATAAGAAAAGTTTGTGGAGGTGAAATTCTCCTTCTACTCCATGGAATATTCTAAAAAGGTCAGGTTCTCCTGTTGTCTCATTACCCACTTGAGATGTCTGATAATGTCCTGCTTCCGAGAAACCTTTTCTTAGTCCAGACACACAGGGTGATTGCTCAATCATCTGTCAGGGCTTTGTCATAGGTATCTGCCCACACATACACAGATTTGGATAGAAATAGAGGAAATAAGTATAAACAATATGTCATATACATCTTAATGGTCATTCTTCATTAATTGCCATCTCGAAATTCATTTTGCTTGTTTCTATTACCAATTTTGAAATCTCAGATTCTGAAGCTGCCATAAAATTCAGCATAAGTCTTAATGGAATACATTTAGGCTTCGTATTTTTATATCCATCCACTGTTCATAAATAGCGACATATCAAATCTTCAACTATGCATTTAATAGGCTAAATTATATATCAGATGTGCACAAAGAATCTCAAAGAACCCAAAATAAATGTGGAAACAAAAAGAGCATAAAATATGCATGAGATTGCACACTATCAGTTTGATTTTAAGAAGGTCCAAGTGCCAAAACTTCCCTTATAGGCCCTTTTCAAATTTGACAATGCTTCTACTGTGCACCTATTTAAATTGTCCCAATTTTCAATCTTATGGTTTCTAAATCCAACACCTTTAAACTTTAAATCAATCATGAAGTGCAATGAAATGAAAGGTCATGGGGAAGATTAGAGGAGTTTAGTTTTGTGATTGTATGAAAAACAGACCATATTGCTTCTCTCAAGAACAACTCATGAGATATTTTTATCAACCTGATTGACATAACATTCATGAGATTTTCTCGTTTACTATGTGAAAACATTTTTTATCCATATTTAGAAGTTTTCTCCTGACCCTTCAAATAT